>JALLPB010000136.1:0-22087 GCA_036939975.1 Cyclostephanos tholiformis | reverse complement strand
AATATTTTTTTGCACCAAAAATATTTCGTTGTGCCAATACAACTTTCCCCACTTTTCCCCCCCCAATCCAGTGTCTTCCTGAAAATGATTTGTTTCCCCCCATGAAGAATAAAATAATCTGTTGGTTACAAGACAGACGAACCTGATACGATTGATGTCAAGCCCTGGATAGCGAGTGTTGAGGATTGAACCTGAAAATGAATCATTTCCCCCCAATTGAGAATGAAATCTATTGGTCTTGTGGAACTCCCCAGAAGCTTGCGTCTTGAATTCTAAAAACTCTGATGTCATTTTGACGCATAACCCTATTTTGGGAGGAGTTTTTACGTTGGAATCATTTAGTTAATTTTTCTAGGGATAATTTCCAAAAAAAGATATACGAACCCTCAACTCTCTTCTTTTTTTTAGTACGCTGTTTTTCGGAACCACTGCACAACAATTAAAAATGAGAACTGTAGCATACGCGGCACCCAGGCCTTTCCTCTTATGCATGTTGTTCAATGGTAGTACTGAGGATTGTACTTGTCATTTTTCTCATCGCCACAGTTGCAGTGTAATATGGTATTATCGTCCTTGTGACCTTTGCCGTAATCACAATAACTACTAACTCACCCCGATCAATGAATTCCCAACCCGATGCCAACGCATCCTCCTCCTCGAAGTTGAATGAAAACGTACACACTACTTTGTCCCAAGTGGGAGGAGTTAGCCCAAAGCCCAACTCGCAAACGATTGGAGACGACAAGGGTCAAAATCGCAACTTGCCAACAGCTGGATGCGACGAGGCCGGACGCAATTGTTCTGTACAATTAGAAGCCGAGGATGATTTTAGAAAGACGAATGTGCACGGTGGCGGGGATGTCCCGACAGAAGCAGAAGATAGAGGCCAAAGTTCGTCTTTAGAGACAAGGATCGAAGTCGCCTCATCTTCCACTAGAGTTCTGAGTGGTGATGATGAAAAGGACAACGACGAAGTCAACATTGACACTAATCAACTACGTCATGAGACCACTTTTCCCCAGCAGCTGATGGACGCAATTGAGAGGGAGGTGAAGGACGGGGCCACGGTTAACGGCGAGCCCATCCTCGACTGGGGCGAGGATGGCGCGTCCTTCCTCATCCGGGACAAGGCGATGTTCGAGCAGAGGGTGATGCCTAGGCATTTCAGCGCCAAGTGCAAATTCATGAGCTTTGTGCGGAAGCTATATAGGCAAGTTAATTCGTATCTGTTTGTCCATTGTCATTCGTCATGACGCTTCTCCCTCGTATCATGCTTGTTTCACTTACTGTCATTCATCGGCGTGAACTCCCGTGAAACGTCAACCATCAACCAATAGATGGGGGTTCCGCCAAGTTGAGGCACCCGGGGTTATGAAATTCGTGCACACCAACTTCATTCGGGGAGAAAAACAGCGCTGTCTCATGATGCGTTCTATCGTGAAGAAGGCATCCGCGCAGCCACGGCAGGCAACCCAACAGCAAGTCCCCATCGGCGGTGTCATCTTCCCACCTTTCGTCCAGAACGCCATGAACCAATACGGGATGGTAAACACTGGCGGTGGAGCGAGCATGCCCCATCCGTTTAACTCCCAGCAAGATACATGGCCTCTGTCGTTTCCGCACTCAGCGAATCATGGTGGAGGTGCACAGAACAACGCGTTGAACACTATGCCGAGAGGTGATTCCTTCTCGCTGCAATTCGGCATGCCTAACCAATACTCCCACGCCGCTAAGATGGGAATGACGTTTGCGAATTCATTCGAGGCCAGGATGCATCCAGAGGAGATGGAGCAGCTCAACGAACAGCAGAGACAGATGCAAATGCTGCAACCTAACAACAACCAACTTCATGCCAATGCTTCATCTATGTTCAATCAACAGCAATCGGCACCTCCCGCGATGCGATTTTACGGCGGCAGCAACTACGGAAGTTCGAACATGGAAGGTCATACAGGTATTATTGGAGCTGATCCACAGCCGTCGTCGATAATTGATCTTGCAACTCGAATAATGATGAATGAACCGAGCCTCTCTCTCCGGCAGGCTATCGAGATGGCAATGCAGATACAGAACCAGCACAAGCAAAGTTGAATAGTACAAGGGCGAGGAGATCATCAGCTGGACATATTAAGCGTGCTCTGGCTCAACACCCTCATCGCGAGAGCGATCTTTGCAGCAACCAATTCTGCTGTGTAAAAGATAGATAAGGTTTTAATGCTATCAACAACCCATGTATCAATTCCCTCATTTTATTTGCAGGTTAGAGTTAGGAGTGTCTAACGAAATATGGATTGCTGTTGACAGAAATGATGCATCGTAAAGCGACTGCTTATTTCGTCACAATAGACACAATAGTAACCTCCATCACACCTTTCTTAAAAAAACAACATAACAAGCTTAGTCTATCCAAGTGGGTTGTGATAGGACTTGTTCAAACGTATTTAGCTTGGGATTTTTTGTTGAAGCGATGTAACTTAGACACGAAGACAAATGCCAAAGTGCCATCAGCAACATAGTAGTTGGTTCGATGATTTCTAGCACAGATGACTTGAGGGCGTTCGGTCTACGTGATAAAAGTTTTTTTCCCACAAACCTACATGACGTAATCTTCTTAGTTCATCATACATTCCACTCTAAAATCTATTGCAATGCAATTGTCGTTAAACAACTCAACGCTACTGCCATGACGATATGCCTCCCATGAAGTACGTCACATTTCGGTGTCGAAGAAGTTTCAGCAGTCGCAGCTGCGATGATATCATTGATATCCTTAACAGCGGTTTGCTTGTCATCCTTCGTTGGCTGTTCATCGTCGATACCGCTATTAACAATGGATGTCGGTCTCGCCACGGCCGAGGGCCGATTGCTCAGCGATGCGCTGGAGAGAGGAGTTGCCAAAATTGTAAACTTTAAAGGTGTCAACGTGGGTGGGGAAGTGCCCTCGATCAGGAAATGAAACGATTCGTCGGTTCCGGCGCCGTCATTCAACAACGTCCCATCGTCAGGGTCGCCGAGGTATAATTGGTATGAAACTGCCCCTTTCCACATGCGCAACGTGTAGCCCCTGTCGCCATCGACCGGGCCTAAGATGGGTATCTTAACCGATATCGGCCCGGAGGATAAGTTAAACCTCTCGTACCATGCCAACGCAAATATCGTGTCATAATCATCATTCCTTAATTCGTACGAAACCTCCGCCGCATCCCCGGCGGCGATATCGTCGAAGAAAAGGTTGAGCGTGAGGAAATGAAGCGGAGACAAGCCGACGTACATTGCGTGGCTGACGGTGTTCCCCGACATTTCCGTGAAGCCAGGATCCTTCATGAGCAACCTAGATTCCTCGGATTCGTCGTCGCCGTCGTCCAAGCTGACGCTTAATGTCCCCGCAAAGCCATTGCCGGCCGAATCGTATATCGTCAGATTGTACCAACTATCCACTGTATCGATCAATACTGGATACTGCAGGACTTTATGGGCGTCCGAAGCGACGAAGCTCCCGATGGGAATCTCGTACAGGACTTCCTCGACCTTGTTGGACATGGTGGAAAGCGTCCAACCGGTTTCGGTGGGTCGGTCGTCCAATTCGATTTCGACGACCAATCGGCGTTTGGTGTGCGGTATCGGCGAGCGACTTGGCGACAAGGTGACGGGCACCGGCGAGGGAGTCGGACAATCGTACCAATATGGAGGATCGAGGCTATTGTCGCACACGGTACTCCTGATCCATTCGTATTGGGCCGAGACTCGAGAGTACACTGCGTCGTGATAATAGCGATGTAAATATAACAACAACGAAATAAGCAGACACAATGAACGTCTCGGATATGGAATTTTCCGCCTGCATCTTGTCAAAAAAATGTGCCCAACGTCGTCGGGCAAGACACACATTCGGAACTCACCTCCCGGAAAGGCCGATTGCGCGCACCCCATTCCCCACGACACGATGCCCACGAGAACGTCGCCCCCCCCGCTCGCATCGCTGCTCCCCCTCATGATCAGCGGACCACCGGAGTCGCCCTATCAATGCAACGAAACGAGGCGAAAGATGATACAATTCGGATCATGTATAATATTTGAAATATTTCAATCCGGCGAAGGTGAGACGACGAAGGATACAAATACGAACGAGGAACCAGCCGACGGTGGGGGGGGGGATGTTTTTAATTCCGCATCATTGCGGATTCCCCTCTCACCTGACAGGCGTCGGTATCCTCCGCGCGTGCGCAAATCATGTTCTCGGTGATGATGCCCTCGTATCCCCCGAACACTATGGTATCGCCCACGTTAACGAGCCCGCCCGAATCCACCTCGCATCGTTCGTTCGTCATGGCGTATACCGTCGTCTCCATTAGTACGCGACTGACGTCCACGATCGTCGCGCTCTCGTCGGTATCGCCCCATCCCACGACCGCGAGCGCGTCCCCCGATGCGACGACGACGTCGTCCGAACCATCGTCGTCGTACTCGCACGGCGAATGTCCGCCCGCCGGCACGTCGTCGTCGTCGTTAACGCGCGGGTAGGACGACACGATGGAACTCGCGCTCTCGCCGAGCAGGACAATGCCGAAATCGTAATCGACGCCGTCGTGATCGTAATACGGGTGCAACACCTCCGAATCGTACGGTATCGATCGTCCCTCGGAGGTATCGTACAGATCGCGACGTCCGACGACGACGTCGTACTTCAGACCATTCACGGAATATATCGAATTGCAATGACCGGCGGTGATGACGACATCGGGCGCGATCAGCGTCCCGCCGCAGAAGTGTTCCCCGAGGTACGATAGCGATACCGCGTAGGGATAGCTCCCGTCGGTCACCTGCGCGGGCGTGATTGTTTCGTGTTGTCGCGAGTGTTTGAGAAATGCGAGGGGGGGGGGGGGGGGGGGGAATGGACGAGGACACGCGTCCCATCGTGTATCATTGCCGTCCATGACGGGACCGACGGTTCGCATAAATATATACAAAAAAGGGGGGGAGGAAGTCGCCCAATGCTCACCTCGACGCCATTGATGATCCGGTTGGACCATACGGGAAGGATCTCGTCGAGCATCCTCCTCCTCCTCCTCCTCCTCCTCGACGAAGAAGACGACGACGACGACGATGATGCCAACGCCTTGCTGTTCCGATGACGACGGTGAGCATCATCGAGGTAACCGTCGTCGTTCGATAGTAGCGATGATGATGAGGGGAATGCCATGCCGTCGTCGTAGTCGTAGTCTCCGTCGACACGGTCGTTGTTACGGTCATTGCCGACGCCCGTCGACGTGGCCGACGATAGCGGGAGGATGACGAATGCGATCGCCGCGGTTATTCGACGGTACAATAATAGGCCGCGGAAACATCTCGTCGGCATCATCTTCTTACCCCCGTCCCTCCTTTTTCCGATCGTTGTCATCGTCGCGGGAGCGGTCGGTCGGTGGTGGCAGTAGCAGTAGCGAAGGCAATCGTCGCGATCGAGTTTAGGGTTCGTCGCATATTATCGTCATCACGGCCGGGATGATGACGAAGACCACCGTCGAGCACATGACCGTGATGAATATTGCGACGAATTCTCCCAAGCTTTGCTTGTCCTTAATGATCATGGGGCCAGTGTAAAAAATTAGTATTGGGTAGGTACGAGGTAGTGTTACATTTTATTCATCTTCTATGTACATACTTAGGAAGCCCATCAGGCTACGATTACTGAGGTGACGAAATTCTTAGGATAGACATATTGACACCACCAGAACTCTACCGAGGACGATTCCTCTAGTTTCAGCAACAAAGGAATCCATACATATATTGATTATTGGTTTGAATTCTGACACGGATGACATCAAAGCTTATATTTTTGTCAGGTATTTCTCGCAGAAACTAGAAAACTAAGATCAAAATTTTCTCAAAACTGCGATTGTCACCAATTTGTAATGAGCCCAGCTACTAACACGTGTTAGGGGACGCTCTAGCCTAATTTACGAGCTTAATTCATCAAGAATATAACACGCTTCCTCTGCGCAAGTTTGCATCATCTCGATCATCAAGAAATCGCCGTCTCGCCATCTGCCGTCAAAATCCTGCCAAGATTTGAGTCAAAACCATCATTATTCATCCAAGTCTGATCAATTTGGGGTCTCCGAGAGATCATGAAGACGAACCTACAAAGTTTACCCACGAATCCAATTATACGAAGTAAACGGAAGTAAATGCTCTCATTAAGTTAAGTTTCTACCACGATTCCCTCACGATGTTCTATGAGACTAAATCTTGATGCTGACATCATGGCAGCTAATGGCCCCATTTACCACCAAGAAGTACTGGACCAGCTCGCAGCGCTCCAGGGACAGTTCGCCGCCCTCTAGCAGGAAAACACCACTCTTTCTAACAAGACCCTCCAGCAAGCTGCTGCAGCAACCAGGGCAGGAGGTGATGGAGACGGACAAAGGGGCCAAGCAGGAGGTGGCCAGCAGCAGCTACAGGCCACCACATTTGCCCTATCTCCAGAAACACGGACCTGACAGGGCTATCATCGATTATGCCAGCAAGTTGGGTCAGTCCATTTACAAACAGGGCTGCAAAAAACTCACCAAAGATGAAGGGTTCCCTATGACCTCTGTGACAACTGTCGCCTTCATCAAAGCCTTTGAAAATCAATGCTCCATTATGTGATGGAATCAGGGCGCACAAAATGTCACCAAGTTCCTCAATCGGGACAACCTACTGATTGACATCATTAGGCATTACGGCCAGATCTCTGAGGCTGACCTAAAAACAGGATGAGAGGAGTTCTGCAAGGCGGGGGGTGCACGTCATCTGGGCCGAGCTACTCAAAACAATCACATGATGGCACAGTGCCTCAAAAAGTCACTCACCATGGCTGCACTAGCTCGCCTTGAGCCGTACCAGAGTCAGTACCTATTCGACGGGGTTGAGTATGGCCCGATGATGTACAAAATCATAATGTGCCTCACCACCATCAACAGCATCACCACTAACAAGGCTCTCCGGGCAAACATCAACAGCTTACCTCAGTATGCCGCCTCCGTCAATGGTGACATTGACCTCATCAATTCCTACTTTGATGTCAACATGTCTCAGCTCCTGGCGAGGGGTCAAACCGTCGATGACCCTATCATGAAGCTATTCGATGCTTTCCTTGCCACTCCTGATCACATGTTCAGGTAATACATCGCAAAGAAACAAGAAAACTATCATGATGGCAACTTGGGACATCAGTTCACGTACGAGAGTCTCATGATGCAGGCAACTGCCAAGTTTACTAACCTCATGACCCGCAAGCTCTGGGGAGCTAAGTCGCCCGACGAAGAACAACTCATTGCAATGATCGCGGACTTGAAGGGAAAGCTCAAGTTGTTGATGACCCTATTGTGAAGCTATTCGATGCTTACCTTGCCACTCCTTCAGGCAATACATCACGAAGAAACAAGATGACTATCACGATGGCAACTTGGGACATCAGTTTACGTACGAGAGTCTCATGGTGTAGGTGACTGCCAAGTTTACTAACCTCATGACCTGCCAGCTCTGGGGAGCTAAGTCGCCCGATGAAGAATACCTCATTGCAATGATCGCGGACTTGAAGGGCAAGCTCAAGTTGTCATCCGCCCTTGATGCCAAGTGCAAGAAGGAAGGGAAGAAGGATTTTAAGGGTGCTCTCAAGATGAAAACAAGAAGAACACCATCAACAAGACCTACCAGAAGAAGGAAGAAGCCTGGAAGCTGGAAGAAGCTTCCCCCAAAGGATGGTGAGCTCACAACCAAGGATGTCGGGGGAAAAACCTACCAGTGGTGCATCCACCACATGGCCTGGGGAATCCACTCCACCCAGGACTGCCGTCTTGGAGCTCCTCGAAAGGATGCTGCCAAGCAAGGGAAGGAGAACAAGCCCAAGGATCGAGCTCTATCCTATGCTGCCGCCACGGCCACCATTGCCAGTAGTCCCGGCTTCGTGGCCTTCATGTTGAAGCTATCCGATGATGAGGAATGATGGTGCAAGGTGGCATGTGCATGGGGGCTACTGTTAGTTTTGCACATGGCCATCATCACCGATATGGACACAGGACAACTTCCAACTTACCTGTTCCTCTTCCTCACACCTCTCATCCTCTTCTACCTTGTCTCTGCCATTTCCCATTTGTCACCCGTCGACTGTCAGGCACTTGCGCAGCTCTCCATCTTGCCGCACTGTCCTCCAGGCTTCCAGGGAAGACCGTGCTCTTGTCCACACCCTCATGGATGGGGGCCCCAAAATGGGCCACTGCGCTCACAAGATAGGCAACAAGTCATCAGTGTTCATGACCGTGTCAGGACAAGTCAACAAGAAACACACTGGCATTGGTGAACTTACCTTTTTGCCTTACCTTGGCTCCTCTTCAGGGTTGGTTGTTGCAATGAGGCTGTCCTCCGCACCGTGATCAAGTGGATGCATGCCATCCATCCACCCTGCACTTTCATCAGGCTTGCATACCACGCCTGATGCTCATCACCCCAGCACGGCTGTTTGCTTCGACAGCAGGCAATGACAAGTGCATCTTCAAGAACCTCGTCCTCGCTTGCACTGTCCAGTGAGTTGGGGGCATAGCAAAGGGTTGGAAATTCAATGGAAAGGCACATTAGTGATCATGATCAATGACAATACCAGCAAGCACCATCAAAATTAAAATCTCAAACAGCCTCTACTTACCTGGTTTGAGGATGTGCCTTCTATTGCCCCAACATTGAGCGCAAGAGGCAAGAGACAAATATCCTGAGCGCAGGAGGCAAGAGACAAATATCCTCTACCAAATGGCATGAGGATTGAAAATGATGCACACAGTTGCAAACTCTTTTGGGGCCAGGATTGCTTCGTCAAGACTATCCCGTTCAATGATGTGACAAACACGCCAATATTTTACACATTGCCATCGACGATGGGATACTGAGCCTTCATCCAAACCTCCCAAGCGCTGGAAGATCCTTTCTTCAGGAGGGAGCATGTTCTCCAATTGCCAGGCCACCGTTGGGTCAACCGCAGTGCACCTCCTCCACCTGAAGAGTTTGTTGTGGAGGAGAATAACAATTGTAAGAAAAGCACGACAGGAAATGAGGGAGACGTTCGAGCCAACAATGACACTGTTGTTGCCGGCAACTTACCTCCTTCTCCAGATGATGAAGCTCCACATCCCACCACAGTCCATTGCCATGCACTGACATTTGACCCATCTCCTCCCCTTGCCAAGGATGATGTGTATTCTCTCTCTGCTCCTAATGACCAAGCCAAACTAATGTGATGGCACTATCACCTTGGGCACGAACCTTTCTCGTGCCTCAAAACCTTTGCCCTCAACGGCAAAATTCCCAAGCGACTGGCCACCATTCATCCACCGAGATGTGCCGGCTGCCTTTTTGGGGCCATGAGAAAAGTACCGCACACCAAAAGATATCACGGCAGTGATTGTCCTGTCTTTGCTGCAACCAAGCTGGGGGAGTGCATCTCCATGGACCACATGCAATCCACCAAGCCGGGTTTTCATGGCCAAGCAAAGGGGGCACTCACCAGCACTTGCTTCCACAACGCTGCCATCTTCGCCAACCATTTTTCTCAAGTGAAGTTTGTCTATTTTATGACAACAAACCTCACCTCAAAGGAAACCGTTAAAGCAAAGCAAGCCTTTGAGCAATTTGCCGTGTTCAACTATCATTGCGACAATGGCCGCTTTGCAGACACCCTCTTCCACAAAGCCTGCAAATCACAAAGAGAGAAGCTCACCTTCTGTGGGTTCAATGCCCACTGTCAGAAAAGTGCACAAAAACAGCTACTCCACACCCATCAGTGCTGGCCCCAGGTGGTCGGAACTGCGCTGTGGCCATATGCTCTTTGCCATGCAGCATACCTCAGCAATGTCCTTTCAATGTGCAAGGATGGCCAATCGAGGCTCAAGCTTTTCAGTGGAATAAAAGTTGGATCAAACAAGCAATTTTTGCACACATTTGGCTGCCCTATGTTCACTTTACACAACTCTCTGGCATCTAATAATTCTCTTCCACGATGGGATCCAAGAGCATGCATTGGGCTCAATTTGGGGCCAAGTCCTACACACGCATGTAATGTGCACTTGGTACTAAGCCTGACAACTGGCTTGGTTTCACCCCAATTGTTTTGATGACTTCTTCGAGACCTGCAAGTTTGGAGTGACTGATGGTGGCCTATCCTCAACATGGCAACGCCTCGCTGGTTTTTGTTGCACAAATGGAGAACCCGTCCTACATATGGGAGACGGCCTTTTGGGCAAATCTCCAATATTGCATGCAGGCGTCCATAAAATTCCAAGCAATTCCATGGAACATGACACTTTCTCGCTTGGAGAAAATTCTTATTCTGGCAGCATCACATCTCAATTCTACAAGGATGGCAGTGTAAATTTTTCAGACACCCCTCCACCTGTGATTCGCCAGAATTATAGGAATCCATGCCATGCCTCCGATGTGACTTGCCAGACTTCTCATCTACCAGATCAGCCCAAATCGGCCCAACGTCATCGCGGAATGCCAAGGAATCGTCAATCTCATCCTAGGCCTTCTGGCCCAAGCACTCCTCAAGCAGGAACTAGCTCACGTGGCCGAGTTTGCACTATGACTCTTGCCATGGCTGATTCAATTGACCAAAGATCTTTCTTAGGATCTTCAGGCATGCACTATATGTCTGCACGAGCCACTACAGCCTCCAACTGTGATGGTCAGACCTATGAGGACTTCCAACATGGTGACAAACATCTGTCCCTACAGGATTGCATGAGCCATCCAATAGCCTTCCACACCAAGATGATGGGGGATATTATGTACCTAAATCAAGCCCTATGACAGCCAGAGGCCGACCAGTTCATTTAAGCTGTAAATTGTGAATGGGCATGTTGACAACAAGCATTGGCAACTAACCAAGAGGTCCAAGGTTCCTCCAGACATTGATGTATTGCCTTCAGTATGGTCTATGAATTGTAAGAGGGACATAACGACCAATGAGATCAAGAAATACAAGGCTCATCTCAACCTCCATGGTGGAAAGCATGAGTTTGGAACCAACTACTACAAGACTTACGCACCCATTGTCACCTGGTTTTCCATTTGCCTGCTGATTGTCATGGGCATCATTTTTGTATGGGCTCTACACCAGTTTGACTTCATTATGGCTTACCCTCAGGCCCCCATTGAGTCCAATATGTAAATGGAGCTTTCCCAAGGCATTCAGGTCTCTGAGGGAGAATCCTCAAAATATGTCCTCAAGCTCCTCAAGAACATCTACCGTCAAAATCAAGCCGGTTGAGTATGGAACGAATTCCTAGTGGACAAGCTCACCAGCCTGGATTACAAGGCCTCCATGATTGATGACTGTGTGTTCTATTGTGGTGACATCATTTTCATGGTCTATGTGGATGATGGAATCTTCCTGGGCAAGGACGATGACCAGCTCAAGCTTGCTATCCATGAAATCCAAGACTCAGGACTCAACATCGAAGACCAATGCCATCCTGCTGATTACATCGGGGTCAACATCAAGAAGCTCAAGAATGGATCCTACAAGTTTACCCAGTGTGCTCTCATTGATTCAATCATTGCCAACATTGGACTGAAGGGTCAAGACTAAGCCAGTCCCTGCCAAGGTTGCAATCCTACTCCATGCCTTCCAAGAGGCATCACCATTCAACCTCGAATTCAGCTACCATTCAGTGGTTAACAACTTTAATTATTTGGCTCAGACCACTCATCCGGACATCTGTACACTGTTTACCAGATTGCAAAGTATTCATCCGACCCAAGGGAACCTCATGAGGATGCTATTCTTCACTTGGTTTGCTATTTTAAGAAAACTCATGACTTGGGAATTTGCTTCACACCCAAGTCCGACAAGGAATTTGAGTGCTACTGTGATGTTGACTTTTCTGGAAACTGGACTGCATTCATTGCTGACATCGACCCAAGCACTTCAAAAGCTTGCAGTGGATGGGTCGTATTCTATGCTGGTTGTCCTATCATTTGGGCCTCAAAGTTTCAAACCCAGACTGCACTGTAACCTCTGAAGCTGAGTATATTGCTATGTCTATGTCTCTTCATGACATTATTCTCATCATGGAACTCATCCAGGAAATGGGGGAACACCACATTCCTGTCATTTGCTCCAAGCCTTATGTTTATTACAAGGTATTTGAAGATAATTCAGGACTTTGGAACAGACTTCCTAAACTTCGCCCTCACACCAAACACATCAACGTGTGTTACCACCATTTTTGCAAGCATGTCCGTAAAGGACTAATCAAGTTCTTCCCTGTTGGCACTGCTGACCAGATTGCTGACATATTGATGAAGGCCCTAGCTCAGAACAACTTTGTGCATCATCGATTTGCCCTATGTTACAAATGACTCCTCAAGCTACCAAAGTGAGGGAGTGTTACATTATTATAGTACTTTGGAACCTTATTTCATCTATTTACCTACTTAGAAGGCAATCATTGCAATCAAGCTTACGGTTCATCACATATTATCATCATCACAGCCAGGATGACAAAAACCACCATCAAGCACATGACCCTGATGAATATTGCAATGAATCCGCATCGTCGTCTGTTTCCCAAGCTTTGTTGTCCTCCGCCCTGGAACAAAATGAGTGTACCTCCGACCTGGGCAGATGCACGAGGTAGAGAAAAAATAATAATGATCATGGGGCCAGTGTAAAAAATTAGTATTGGGTAGTGTTACATTATTCATCTATTTTGAGGTGACAAAATTCTTAGGATATTGACACCGCCAGAACTCTATGACGATTCCTCTAGTTTCAGATACAAAGGAATCCATACATGTATTGATTGTTAGTTTGAATTCTGACACGGATGACATCAAAGCTCATTTTTATAAGTTATTCTTGCAGAAACTAGAAAACTAAGATCATAATTCAAAACTGTGATTGTCACCAATTTGTAATGAGCCCAGCTAGTAACACGTGTTAGGGGACACTCTAGCCTAATTTATGAGCTTAATTGATCAAGAATATAACAGGTAGTAGTACTTAGAGAATAGATAGGATATCGTACACATAAGTTTTATTATTATTTTGGAGGTTTACAACCGTTCCGCTATCCTTGGCTTCACAGACTGCCCCACACAATGTCACCGGCCAGAGCATGCTGGCTGATATCCTGTTAGGGCATGCCAGGATGAATGCCCACCTGCAGCCAGATGATCATCGATGAGCACACCACGCCCTGGGGCACCATCCAGTCTGTCGAGATCCAGGATGTGGTCAACCTTGGCGGGCTGTTCGATCCAGGGGGCGCTTCATGACAATCGTGACCTTAAAAGCATGGGGGTTGCCAAATACATTGACCACTTCCCAGCCCTCTTTGCCCAGCTTGTTCAGTGCGGCTTCTACATCACCATCTTGGTCACAGCCATGGCGGCTACCAAAAGAGGTGAAACAGTATCCCCATTGATTGGGTACAGCCATGTTGACCACATTCATTGCAGGCATTGGTGTCAATAGCCATGAGGGTGCCATAAGGGGTGGAGGATGGACCGGGGGGGGGATGTTGTGGGATAGATGACTGAGGAACTCATTGTAGTTGTCATTGTAGGAGGTCATGGTCTCTGAAAAGTGCCTCTCCTGCATGCACTCAGCTGTCTCCTAGAAATAGAAAAAAGGGGCTCAGCCGTGCAGCACAATTGTAGTCAATGCTGCTCCTCAGACTCAAACATAGGAATAAGTACTTCCTTCCTGTCTGATAATAGATAGAGAGAGTATGGTACCTAGTGTTGTATCCCTTTTTATTGTACCGGTACAATATGTTGTACCGCTATTAGGGGTTTTCACCTAACTTAAACCGTGCATATCTTCATAAGTTACTAGTACTAGGATATGATCTGATATGCAAAAATATCCCCAAATGGGGTCTAGCTTTGGTAACACTCGATCCAGATGGCCATCTTAGATGTCTCAAGGGCCTTTTTTGCCTCATCCAAAAATGACCCAAAAATGATGTGCTTAAGCTTGACTCATGATGTGCTCTTGCTCCTGCAGCCTCCTCCGCATCCTCTATGCCCCTCCCCACCACCTCCATTCCCCTCAAATCCCTCATAGATTCCTCCTATTGACTCTCTAGGCTCTCCCTCCTTGTACGTAGCTCGTCCCGCCTCATCCTTATTGCAATTCAAGCATGCCCACCATCATCCTCCCACATCTCAATCGACATTGTATGGTGGATGGTGAGGTCATTGTCCTCCAACCATCAATGTTGTCATTTTTATTTCAGGACCAGCCCTGTAATCCATGATGCACTTGTCTGCGAGAGCTTGCAGCATGATGGGGTAGTCAAGGATGTCAATCGTTCATTCGTAAAGGTGTATGATTGATGGGGGACTGCCATTGTCATCTTCATCATCATCGTCATCATCGTCATTCTTCTCCCCCTGCCCATCGTGTGACCCCTCCCACCAACAATGACGTCATTCTGCCACCGTGCCACATCTCACTCAACCCCCACCAACCGCCCCCAAACCCCCAACATTGTCATCATCATTGATTGACCACCTCTGTGAGTTATGATGACATAATGTTGGGGTAGATTATTACATTATTGGGGTCTGTAAGATGGCTCCACTGGGGCCGTGGTCACGTCCCCATTCTCACCTTCATCAACCATGATGCCCACCGCCACCTCAATGGCATCCCCTTCTCCATCTTTCTGGGGCCACAGCCTACCACACCTCTCTCTCCTGTCCTTATCCTCACCACAACCCTCCTGGCATCATGGCAAGATGACTGCGACTGTCACCAAAATGCTCCTCCTCCTCCCACTTTCCTCTTTTCATCCCCCTCCCATTGTCCTCACTGATGACATTCTTCATCCACCAATGATTTCAATGTACAGCTGATTGTTATTTTTCTAGGTCTGACCTACTCAGTCAAAAACGATGGCTACCATTGCCATCGCCACCACCACTTCCATTGCCGGAGACCGCATATGTGCCACCATCAAGTTGTCCTCCTCCTCCTCCTCCTTGACGTCATCATCATTGCTGTCCTCACGTTCATCTCCCCCCTCTCCTCCTCCCAACCTCCTCCACAATCATCCCTCCAACAATGATAGAGCATCCATTGAGGTGGATGTCACATCACCAGCGGTGCTGTGATCAACTGGTGACAGGATGTCGTGATTGTCCTTCAATGACCCCCCCCCCCTGAGCCCAGTTTCCTGTGCCAATGAAAATGGTCGTTGATTGTTGTTGTTTTTTTTTACATTGCACCTACTGTAACGATTACCACCATGACCACATCCACCATCACCTCCATTGCCAATGATGCACCACCATCATCCACCTGTCATGTTAGCTCCATCCCACTGCCACTTTTGACATTAATGATGGGGGGGGGGGTGATGATGGCAGCAATTAGTGCAATGGCAATGTAAACAAAAAAAGCACATCATGTGCCTCATTTTACCATGTTTGCAATACGTTGGGGCATGTGATGCAAGGAGCCCTAACCCATCGAATATTGATATGATATTCATCCATGTGATGGGAGAGGGTTGTGGGCAAGTGGCCGCAGTGAAGGACCATGCATGTGACGTGCATGCTGAGCAGGAGGGATGATCAAACACAAATACTGCACTAAAAACACTCATTAGGGTACCAAGAGCTAAATAGGAATCAGTAGGCTGCTTTATTCATGAATTTTTGTACAGGTACAACCAGCGTTTTACTAAAAAAAAGTAACTCGACACTAGAGTTCTGTCAAGCGTCCGTAGCCTGTACCAGAGTTTCTCGAATGTTGCTCAATTCAGTCAAAATGACAGAAAGCCAAAAATCTACAAGCTCCAAAACTCCTAATAGGGATATAAAGGACTCACACCATTGAATGATTTTGAGTTAACCCCTAGTATTACGATGCTCAACACAACAATAATAAGGGTTCATTATCTCCACTACCATTTAATCTAATTTTAGGGAGAAATCAACCATGGAATTTGTGGTCCCAGTCACTGCACATAAGGACATTACAGGTCAAGCACATGATGATTTTGTCATTGTTGCATCATTTGTACTTAAATCCCTCCTGCTGCGCCACATCAAACTCATTTGCCCAAACATAACTACAATACTGATAATTGCTGCTGGGCAGCACATGACACCAACTGTGCTTTGTCCCATAAGCCTGTCCTTGAAGAAGCCCAATGTTATCCACTCCTTCATTACAAAGTTCAGCTTCCAACTTTTCAGGTAGTCCTTCCCAATTCACAACTAAGATCATCCTAATATAATTCATTAATCTGGGACACAGTCATAGAAAGAGAATACTATTGAGACAAACTGCCTGACTGAGCCATGTTGTTGTTGTCATTATCGTTAAGCATCTTGAAATGCTTCTTCGACAGATCTGGATCTGGGAAAAGCAAATCGACAACCAACTCCTGCAAAAACTCAGAGTGCGTTCTCTTCCACTTCCAAGGCAGCATGACATTCTTGTCCTTCAACTTGTCCTTGTAAAGGTTTACATGAAACTTATATGCATTGATGTCTGCTACCCCTATTGCCCAGATAAAATAAATGCACCACCATTCCGATGCCTCCTCATCCAATGATTGGACAATACACCCCCCAAAGTTGGTCAGCAATCATTTCCATCATCCCATTCATGTTGGCATTGTAATCATCAATAGTATTGAGATGGAGCAGCTCATTTCTGTCTTTACCTTCCCATCTCACACCTTCCTTGTCTTTGTTGTCCAGACCACTGATGCTGTGGCAATTGACAGATGTGGATGGGCTTCATGTCATATGTCAACACAGCAAGTGGGATATCAGGAAAAATGGGATTGTCACAATCCTTGCTGCCTTTGCAGTCTCTGTCAAGCTCTCTACCCTCTTCAAGTTCTTCTACTCATGTTGGATTGCCACATCTGGCAATCCACATCCCAACGTCCACACCACCCCATGCGCCAATGCATGCTCCTGGCACAATGCTGTAAAGAGCTTCATCTAATTAAAGAGGTTGTCCATTTAGATCATTGTCCACTTATTTGGCAAGCATCAGGCAAGCCAAAAAAAACCATTTTGCTGTTGAAGAGAGGTGCGGCCTTGGGATGATAATTTGACTAAACAGGGAGTGTCAAATTTTATACAGGGCTTGCATTGTAATGGAGAATTGGCATCAAAGTGAAATTATTGGTAGCTTTGTGTGCAATGTAAGCATTTGCCCTAAAAGGGAGAAACAACAGTTATTGGAGATCCATGCCAAAGAATAGTAGGGGTACATTGCAGTGCTACTAGAACCCTTTTGTGTAAGGACATGCCTTGCACTTGGGTTGCTTATCTGACAGCTGGGGCAAGGAAAGGGGAAGGGGACAAAGGGAGGAGCATACATTGCCAAAATATCCATGGCGGAGGAAAGTATGACCATTAGATTAGGAGGCAGATTATGACAAAACAGCCATTGGGTCACCAGGACCAGATTAAAAGAACAACAATTTAGTAGATTGATAAAGAAATGAAAAAACACTTACAAATACATAGGCTTATTTTGTATGTAAACCATAGTCCAAACATATAAATTGTTCAATTAACAATTTATTGGTGACAAATGTGTTATGTTTTTGTGTGTAAACAATAACATATTAAGACATGACTTGATTATTGATTGTATTAATTATCAATTTAACATAAATACAGGTTAAACATTAATAAAACAATGAATTTTTATTGTACCAACAAAAAGGGAATCATTTTTTTGCCAGCGAGCAAATTTGCCCCTTTTTCGTTAGTGTTTTTTTGGCGGGATGGATGAAAGCAACACAAAGATGAGTCTAGACTTGCAGCTTGTTTGCAACACTATGTAAATAGCAAATGTGATTATACACATGTAACCCCTCCAAAAAGATCGAGGACCAATGTATCAAATATACCGTCTAAAGTGTCCCATTTCATAAACTATGACATCAAGTTACCACTACCCCTGTCGATTTACTGTCAATTTACGTGAAGAGTTCTAAGTCTATTGGATTGGCTATAAAAAAATTGTTCAGTTAAAATATGTACTGGTTTGTGTCCATTCTCTTTGTTGACTGGTTGAAATGGCAATGAAAGTGCTAAATACAGACTGGACTGCAGTAGTGGACTCAACCCTTAGCTACAATTGATGAAATAAAGTCAATCACTGAGAACATGGAATACCAGTCTGGTCACACCATTTTGCAAGATGTTTCCAAGATTATACCCATGTCTATTCTTGGATTCAATAGTAGACATTTTTAGGCACATGCATAATATGGATTTATGTCTAAAAATGAATGTGCAATTCTACCCATGTTATGTATTCTCAGTTAGATTAGTAGGTAGTTTGTTATGAAGATAGGTAATATGTTTGTATATGCATGTGTCAATGCATGAAAATGATATTAAAAAGGAAGACTTCATCAAGTGGGCTATCCCCAAGCTAAATATTGTCATTGGGTGTAAGATACATCCAGATGATATACCGGATCAGACAAAAAGTGTTCTTGGCCGTCCCAACAAAGGAGGCCCTCCTTGCCTAAATCACATCATGGTGCAGACAATACCCATTCACCGCCAAGGATATCATCAGGCAAACAACCGTTCTATCCTCCTTGGCCACCAATGACTCCAAGGCTTTTGAATGGGACCCATTATTGACATTTGTGGTGTGGGGCTTCCTAATGTTGCCAAGTCTCTGACAATTCATCATTCATGGCATGTTCCCATTCACCACCCCCCTCCTCTCTAATGCATTGGGATGATGGCCCATCCTCCTCCCCCATTTTTGTTGTGGGCAAAGCTGCTCATCAAATCTGTACCCTAGCTGCTGCGGGGCACAGCATGTTGTGACTCTCTCTGTGGACAAAACATTGTCTGATATCTCACCCCTCCTCCTCCTTCTCCTCCCCCCTGTTATTCTCCCCCCCCATCTGCCTCCTCATACAAACTCATTGCCACCCCTGGACCTTGACCTCGTGATCCTCCCCCTTAACCCCCCCCTGCCATTTTCCACCTTTGTTATCGCTGTACTTACACCCATGGTTCTTGATATGGACAACAAAGGAGCAGTGGACCTTGAAAACAACTGGAGTGTTGAAGGCAGGATGAGGTATGTTGACATTAGGCAGTGCTTTCTTAGGGAGCTAAAGGAGTCCAATATTATGGACATCCATTGGATTAAGGGCACTGAAAATGAGGCCAATGTCTTCACAAAGAATCTAGATGGTCCAGCCTTTGTCAAATGCATTAAGAGCCTTGTTGGACAAGATGTGTACATGAAAATCTCATCTACTTCTGAGCAAGGAGGGTGTCAGGAGGTGGCTAAGATTTTAAATAACTAATAGGTTTGCAGATGCAAACCTTGTGGGCTAAGCTCACCTTTTTTAATAAACAAGATCAATTAGATCCAAGCGATTAGTCAATAGACAATCCCAATCCAAAGCAAAGGGGCTTCTGGCATACTTTAACATCATGTATTCAGAGGTCATGACAAAAAAATAGGACGGGGATGATCTAGGTAACAGGAATTTGCTAATTGCTCAGAATTGCAGATTGTGATTCTCAATGTTTGGCTGGAGATGACTGGGGAGGGGACATTTCAGAATTGTGCATCACTACAATGTATTGTCATCCCCCATGCTCTCAAAGTGATTAGGAAAATTTATTTTTAGATTGCTATGGATTGATAATGGGACTGGAGGAGATTGGAATGGAGGCATTTGCAAGATGCGCATTGCTACATTGTTGCATCACTATCCCCCCCGCTGGCAAAGAAATAGATGACAGCAGAATTGAAGAGGGCTCAAATCAGACAAAAGCAGAGTTCTGCAACAAAATCATAGAGTTCATGTCTTGCAAGGCATCGCAAGATTGGTGGATTAGGCTGAATATGTATTGCTTTTTAGTCCGGCACAGCATCCCAGATCGTTTGGATCTATTCCTAGTAAGAAGATGGTGGGCCAATATTTACAAAATACTGAGATGGGAGCCTTTCATCTCCCAGAAGGGTTGAATGCTTACTTTGATTCCATTGATTCTAAGCTTTCTGAATAAAAAATTTGGAGGATGTTTCAATATTACTTGAGCTAGCCATCTGGAAAACCAAAATGAACCAACAATTAGGCACGAACAATGAACCTAACCTTAATCATATGCAAAAGAAAAGGCATCATTGACTCAGTCCCGATGGCCTACTATCATTGTTCCAAAGTTCTATCCTTTTTTTTAAATTAACTCTACGGTAATGGATGCTTCACTTGATGTAACATTCTTTGACATAATGGTATTGCTTCACAATATTTTTGTATTTGCTTGCTAATTAGAAATCATGTAAGACGAGACAAAATATTGCACATAAGACTTGCGATGAGACCCATTCGCATGACTTTCTGTAGTCAAAAACATGAGACAAAGACAATCTCATCCCTGATGCCCCCTTGAAAGGGTCTTAGGGCGACAATATGCACTCTCAAACCCCCTATGACATCGTTCATGATTGAATCAACGAGACACGAAGGGACCACAGCCAACACATCGCCAGCCCGATGACGAACCAGGTCTGCCAATCCCTAAAGCCCGTTGCTGGATCGTGTACGAACACGAACGGCCAAGGACAACGCCCGCCCCTCTCCCCCATCGTATCACCGCCTCCCCCGGGGGATGGGACATCATCGCTCGCATTCAATCCAAAGCGAGACGATGGAACGCCTCGCGCCCTCGGTGGATGGTCGTCGTCTTTGTGTCCTTCCGATGATGACGATCCGCGATGAGAATATTCGGGCCGACCGCCACCGCCAACGAACCCGAAAGGGCACTTCGCCTCCTTCGCCTCCATCGTCACTACTTCATCATTTTTATTCTCCTGAACGTGCAACTCGATGTCGTAGTACGACAGAGCCTCCCGCACGTTCCTGACATGCGCGCCGGGAACCCCCCCCATGACGTCGAGCTCCTCGAATACCCTCATGTTAAGCGCGAACGCGACATTCGCTTCGGCCACGAGTTTACGTACGTCATCGGACGACAATGGCAATTCGTCCAGCAACTTGCGGTACTCGTCCTTGAATCTCTTCGCGCTCGGGATCATGTCGAAGTCGTAAAAGCGCAATCCGTCGGAGTCGCCCGGGTTACCGAGATTCAGCGCCCGACGCGCGATGCGTGATAATATCTTACCCCCGCTGAGATCGCCGAGATATCGGGTATATGCGTGGGAGAGCAATAGCAATGGATCGTGCTTCCCGACCTCGATCATGCGATTTACGTAATCAGACACGGCCGGGCTCGGTCCGAGGTGGTTATTATCCCCTCCCCCCCCCGACATCGAAGTCGTCCTCGATTTCCAGTCCGGACCGTGCCAGTAATCCATATCCTCCCCCAGCGCGCGAGTTCGACCGAGTTGTTCCGGGAAGTGCAACGTCGGGAAAAGGGACGGCGCGTGCTCGTCCAACAATGCCTCGAGGGTTACGTACGAGTGATACAATCCGGTCACGAGGAACTTGTAGGACTCGCGTTCGATCTTGCCGTTTATGAAATCCCTCACGAAGTGCACGTTCTCGGCGGCGGAGTGGGATGCGGCCGTGCCCGTCTTCAGGGCCCGCGAGAGCAATGACGGCCTCTCCTCCCCCTCCTCCTCCTCGCGTCGTTGTTGCGATGGTGGCAGTTCGTCGGACGTCCGGTTCATGTCGGGTATCACATAATCGTCGTCGTTGCTCGGCGACGAGGACGACTCTCCTCCTTCCCCCCCTTCGTCGTCATCATCGTCCCTCATACTCCCCCCCGCCTCCGCCATTGCCATCGCCTCCGTCGAATGAACGTCCTCCTCATTCCCCCCCCCCGTCATCGTCGTGACCATACGTCCCATGATCGCCGATAACGAGAAGTCCTCCATGGCTCGCGCGAGATTGTTCATCCTATCGTCGTCGATGTCGTCGACGATGTCGCCTTCCCCCCCCCCCCGTAGTAGTAGTCGTCGTCGTCGTCGATGGTAGGATTTGAAGGGACATCCCCCCCTAACGACGAAGGCGTCCCGACGATCGTCGTCGAGGCGCGAATAGTCAATCGGATTACCCCC
>JALLPB010000135.1:0-25213 GCA_036939975.1 Cyclostephanos tholiformis | reverse complement strand
TACCCAAACTTAGCTTTTTTGTAGTACCCCTCCCCACTATGTATCGACCTTGTCCACAGGCATTTTTTTTTTCGCCTTCCTTCATACCCTCTTTCACATTCCAGGTGTAACTTGTGTCCAGGTAAAAAACACGCATCTGTGGCCAGTCGAAATAAACTTCTCCATGACCCGTGATGACGCTTGCGCCCTTATTGTACAGGCGGCTGGATGTGCCGCCGCGTGGATATTAGAGGATGCGGAAGCGCAAGCCAATGCATTGTCTCGTGCCGGTAGGATTGCGAGACCACGGCAAAGGCGTTTGGTGCACGAGGTTTATATGTCTCTTGGTGACTTTTACTTTCGACGTGCATATCGCATGTCGTATGAATCGTTTCGACGCCTTCATAAATTGTTGGCTACGGGCATTAATCGCGCTCGTCTTAGATTGCGCCGGTATATCGTAAAAGGAGGACGGAAGGGAGGAAACTTCAAGCTGCCGCCCATACAAAATGGACCAATTTCGACAAGTGTTCGTCTCGCCTGTGCTCTTCGATACTTTGCTGGGGGTTCGCCATATGATCTTGTAGGGGTTTATGGAATTTCATATACTGATGTCATGGACAGCGTGTGGCAGGTCGTGGATGCAGTGAACAATTATTCCAAGTTTGCCATCGCTTATCCATCGTCAGTTGAAGAGCAGAAAAAAATTGCTGCTGGATTCCAAAAAGCAAGCACTGTAGGTTTTGACATTTGTGCGGGAGCTATTGATGGAATACTTATATGGACTCAAAAGCCTACTCTAGCCGAGGCAAAAAGGGTAGGTGTTGGTCAGAAAAAATTCTTTTGCGGACGAAAACACAAGTTTGGCCTCAACTGTCAAGCCGTGGCAGATGTAAACGGTAAGATTCTTGATATCAGTCTCGCGTATGGAGCTTCTGCGGCTGATTGTGTTGCATTTGAAGCGGGGGACTTATATTCCAAACTCGAAAACGGACTATTGAAAAATGGATACGTCTTGTTTGGGGACAACGCATATTTGAACTCACCGTACATGGCCACCCCGTACTCCAATGTGTCCGATAACCCCGACAAAAGAAGTGAAGATAATTATAATTTTTTTCATTCACAGCTGCGCATCAGAGTGGAATGTGCTTTTGGCATGCTTGTGGCTCGATGGGGTATATTGAGAATGGCATTGCATTGTAGGATCTCGGTGACACGGGTGATTGCACTTGTAAATACATTGGCACGATTGCACAACTATTGTTTGGGTGAGTCGATCCCAACTCAATTGGATTCAGATGTAGAGTACATGTTGAATGAACATGACGATGGATATGTGGCAATGGAGAGCAGTAATGATCATGGCATTACAATGCCAACTGCTCTCATGGATGTTGGTCATCATTTTGATGAGGTGCCGCGGAATAGTCGACGTAAGATTCTGCGGTCGACTTTCACTGACGAGGAGATTATGCCAAGAGAAATGTTACGTGACATCGTCTTAAATTTGCATGCACAACGTCCTAACCTTAGTATTAAATGATTAACTTATTTAATACTACTAAATACCTGAATCCATTAGTATTAAATGATTCACTTATTTAATATTAAACACCTAAACCCAATATACAAAGGAGCTACCCCCTTTGCCATTTGTGCCCCCGTTCTTTAATGAGACGATGGAGAACGGTTCGATTTTTGAGGGGTTGATGTACTCGCGGACAACAACGCATTTTCCTGCTCCAGCTTTTGATCAATCTCGGCAATCACATCCGCGTATACCTTTTCCATCACCGTATTATTTTTCTCCTTCTCGGCTAACATTTGTATTAGGAGCTGCCTCTTCTCCGACCCAAGAGCGCGGATAGAGTTTCGAGCTTCGGCTTGCTGTGCATAGCAGAGTTCTTTGTCACGCTGCTCAACCTTCATTTTGGCGACAGATACCATTTTCTTACCATGTTCATTAATAGTGTTTGTTAGCTGCTCAATTTTTTTAGACGACCTGTGGTTGTCACTCTCACTCTCCCCCCCAGTTGTCACGCTGATCTCATCGGCCTTTCTCTTATTTCCTATAACTGAAGGGATTCCATCGGCACCATTCATTGCAGCTACGCGATTGTCTAGTCTTTGCATCGATGACACCATAAGATCATTGTTGTCCAAGACCTCCCACAAATAGAGCAGATACGATTCTTTGTCCCTAAAAAAGGATGCGCGTGAGTCAAGAGCTGCACGAGGACGATTAGTCAGCTTACCAAATGCAGGTTTTGGTCTAGGATCAGCGCTCAGCTCATCGCTCAGCTTCTCCATAATATCATCCTCCGCACAGCCGAGGCTATCCTCATCATCAATATCATATGTCAAACACCCACCATCACCCTGCCCACTCATCTCCCAGTTTTCTATGTTCCTCTTGAGTGCATGAACCAACGATGACCACCTGTCTTTCACCTTCTCTGGAGTTGCAGGTGCCATGTCTGACACTATGTCGTGATCGATCACGATGGGAAAAGCGAAATCTGAATGCAGCTCACCCATAATAATAGTACATGGCGAAAAGTGGGGATCATTCCACTTATCCGACATCATTGTCCAACAACTTGCGGCCCGACTCTCTGCAGTGTTGCGATTTTCAAGAACCATGCGGTCGGAGGGAAGATCGAAACGCTGTAGGTATGCGCGCTTGATCTCGTCATTGTCAACTAAAGTGTGAATGAGTCGGAGTATTGGCTCTTTCCCAACCCATTTTTTGTTGAACATATCCGATGCTAAGGACTTCTCCAAAGCTGCCTTCTCCAAAGTTGCTTCCGCGTTTGCAGTGATCCTTTCGTCAACAGCAGAGAATATAAACGCGCGGTCCACCGCATTGGTAACAGGATTATCAATTAGCCACATCTGTGTTTTCGAAATATTCCACTGACTTGGACGGGGTGGGGGGTGAGATTTCAGCTCCGGTTTCATCATGCACATAACACCCCATCGACGAGAAATCTCTGCCTGATAATCTTTCGCAACAACACGCAGTGCAGATTTTTTCATCGCTGACCAGGGGGGCATTGATACATCAATTGCTGGTGTACCATCATCACGATTAAGGCCGTAGCACAAAACCAAGAGCGTGCACATAGAGCGATTTCGTTGGTTGTAGAAACACTCAGCCGAAACTGCAACAGCATCATCAGTCGCAGGTGAGTCAGCAACAGCAGACGCATCATTGGCCTCGGGGACTGCTGGAATTGTGGGCGTAGGGGTTGATTTGGTGACGATATTGGACGTGTAAGCCTCAATGTCACTCATGATAGGGAGGGGGGGGAGAGGGGTATGGTTTTGAGGGGTACGATGTTTATTTTCTGGCCACTACGAACATCATAGTGGCCAGAAATAGCGTAAAGTACGCGCTACATACGCAAAATCATACCCCTCGACGGCAAAAGGGTACGAAAAACCAATGCCTGTGGAAAGGGCCTAATGCGACTCAGACCAAAAACACGCCCTACAAAACCGATCAACAAAAGACACCCATCCTAAAACACTGTTCGCGGCAGTTCATCGTGAATCACTTGTGAATCAGCATCGGTCTAACAAAATCACAGCCTTAACCACATCGGCTTGTATTTTCGAATGATTCAATGTTGTTCTTATCATATTTTTCGTTCAAATATTTCTCCTCGGAGCACTCACTTGAAAATCGGGTCTGACAGCAGAAACTCCGAGGAGTGACCCCAAACGTGAAAGGGGGCAATCCCTTGTGTCAGTCCTCCAGTGAAAATCTCCACATATCCAACGAAGGATCCAATATGATATGTTCTTTGAATCACTGATGTAACAGTCTTGAATTTATTTAGGGTTCAAAACCGAGTCCAATATTATTTTTGTCTTCAGCCTATCGATAATATTGATATTAGCCTCAATCCACTTATCACAAAAAACGAAGTGGCAAAAGGAAACACATTGCCTATGAAACCCGTCGACTGAGATTGACCGCAGCTTAACAAAACACTGTGAGTAGAGTTCATTGCATCATCCGCGTTCCTCTCTGTTACCGCGCGCTCTCTTTTGGGTGGGATCGTTGTTGAGATTTGTGTTAGATTGGTGTTTATGTCTACCTAGGTGCCTTAATTTCACACCTACAGAGAGAATTGCGTTGGCCTTGTCTCCTTTCATCCTCCAATTGGCCTCGAGGTATCACTTTCGCCACGATGCATATAACTCTCTCACCATCACCTCCTCCTCCTCCTCCTCCACCTCGTCCACTATCTCTCTCTCCATCTCCGCTCAATCAAAACAAGACTGATCGAATCCATCCCCAAGGAAGCGAGAGCAAGCCGAATCCACCGGAAAGGAACGGTATGAGGTTCCGCGTCCTTAGTACCGTCGCATGGCTCGTCCTCGTCGGTGCCAGCGCCGCCCATGGCGCACAGGTCGACGGGGCCACCATTTCGGGCCGTCGTCACCATAACGGCCGCCGCGGACAGGAGTATGGCTCCTCCGGCGCTAGCACCGACGCCGCGTCTGCGGGGGAGGAGGCGGTGGCCAGGGGCCCGTCCGACTGCTGCGACTTACCGGACAACATCTCCACAAACGTCATCAAGACCCAGGGCGTCGAATTGGTCAACGTCCCCAAGGATGCCATTGAATCGGGGTCCAACAGCTCCAAGGCGGCAGTCGCCCCCCCAAACTCCTTGGTGATCACCGTCCAATCGACCGAGGAGGAGGGTAAGGACGGACTGACCCTCGAGGAGCTCGGTGTCGACATCTACGACACCACCATGGAGGGCGGTGGGTCGACGCCAGTCGAGATTGTGGAGACGACCTCGATTTGGGGCGTTATCGATCCCAAGGACGCGACCCCACCCGTAGCGGTGGGGTCTGAGGGAGATAACAAGACGTCGATCGCGACGACGACGACGATGATGGAGGAGCCCTCTGACGGCGTTGTTTTCGCGGGAACGGGACTCGACTTGAGTGAGTTTCCACCGCTGGTCGTCGACAAGCAACTCGTCGAGTTCCTTGAGACGACTCAGTCAGAGGTCGTGGCGGAGCCTGAGCCGGAGCCAGAGGTGACGATGGAGCCAGTTAGTGGTACGGGTGCGGTCGCATCATTGAAGGCCAAGGAAGGAATCCTCAGGGAAAGGGAACATGACTCCCGGGTGCTCAGTCGCCCCGTCGAGGATCTGCATCGTCATCGTCACGGCGATGGTGGCCGTGTCGACAGGGAGGCCGCAGCCAAAGAGCATGACATCAATCGTAGGCTCCAGGTGACTCAGGGTATCAACACGTTCCCCATCGGCCTTTTCAATCCTCTCACGTGCAACGCCAACATCGCCAAGGCGGACTGCTCCGTCAACAAGTTGTCGTCGTTGCTCTCCGGGACAGCCAAGGTTACCATTCCCTGCGGGACGTGCTACACTTACGACCTACCCGCGACGTCCACAACTATCGAAGGGCTCGACATCGTCGGGAAATTGTACGTCCCTCCTAATTACAAGTCAACTTTGCTCACCAAGTTCGTGTTCGTGCAGGGCGTGTTGGAGATGAGCGACACCAACTCGATCTCGAAGAACAATACCAGCATGAGGATCGTGCTCACGGGCGATACCGACGTCACCTTCGTCCCCGCATCCGGCAACGCCGGTGTGGCGGCGTCGACCTTTAACGCGGGAGTCAAACCGTTCCTAGTCGCAGGGGGTCGCCTGGACGTGCGCGGATGGACAGGCAGCCTCGTTGAGGGGGGACAAGCCGAGACCTGGACGACCCTTATGGAGACGGCCGAGGGAGCGAGGCCCAACCCGACTCTATCCTCCCTACCAGGTAAGGAGCGCACGGCCGTCGTGCCGCCCCAAATGATCAAGGTCGCGGGAGAGCCGGAGCAGTGCCCGAGCAAGCTTGTCGATGAAGATTTCGACGCGGATGTGCCTTTTCAAGTGTGGAGCGGCGGCGAGGGGAATATCGTGCATCAGACGCACGATCAGGGCGGGGCGATCCAGGTGGGTCCCATCACACGAAGAGACGGACAGGGCTTTAAATTGGACTTCACGTAAGTGGTTTTACTCATTTGTTGTACACCCATGGTCTATCCTTATGTAAAAACTTATTTATAACATTGATTCGAGCTATTTGTCTGGTCGCCCCACAACTCAGTGAGATTGCACAACAGTGTCCTCTTATCGCTGGAGCTACGTACCTTGTGACCATGAGGCTCAAAGTCGACCTCCCGGGCATGGCCCCGGGCACCAAGACTCTTTGCGAAACCACCGGCAGTTCGCAAGACTGTCCCCGTATTCTCCGCAAGATCCTAAGAAAGGCCGGAGGTGATAGGTATTCTGAACAATACATACAGCGTGGCAACATGGGCAGATACTCCGAGTGGTTCTGGATGTCGACGGTCTGGACATGGACCGGCGACGACCTCACAAACGTTGTGGGTAATCTCTTCATAATTGACTTTTTCCAAGTCAACGCCACAATATCGTTAGATCACTTCGTGTTCGAATTGCCGTCGAGCAAAAGCTACGCCCCCCAAGGCGACGCATGCGCCGAACTTGCCGTTAATGGCAAGGCCGAAGACAACGACGGGTCAGGTTTCTCTCACTACCCCTTCCTGTCTGACGTTGGGACTAGCAACCCGCAAGTTTTCGAGGAGACCGTTTCCGGCACCTACAACAGGTTCTACCGCATCAGGGCGCGCAGCTCCTCTGGGGTTAGTCTCGAATTCCGTCCCAACCCGCAATGCCTCGTGAAGGGTCACGTGTACACCGTCAGCCTACGCGTGCGGGCATACTCCTACCCTGGCAAGATGAGACTTTTCTTCTATCTCAATGGAAAGAAGCCAAATGGGGATTGGGCGAATTACTTGATTTTGCAATCTCCTGAAATAACACAATCCGACACCTGGACGTCATTTTCGCAGATTCTGTTGGTAGGAGAGGAGCTGGTATGTTGGATAATTTAAATATGAATGTATTTTGTTCGATGAAATTTCGACCTGAACCTCCCTCTCAACTTTTGCAGGCGAGTTTGACGGAAACAAAATGGGTGACGACTACTGATATGGAGGATGCGAATAACCGAGCGTTGCTTGATTTTGATGATATCAGTATCAAGTACACTAGTGGGGTGAGTTGATAATATTCGATAGATATACATCTAAACCTTGCTCACTTACATCTCTTATCACAAATGCACTCGCCATCTAGCCCTCTGAAGGACTCAAGGTCAAGACAGCTGATGTCTCTCGTTGGGATGCTAATTCTGATGTTCACATCACATCATCAACATTAAGCTGGAGAGACTCCCAAGATGCGGTGATCAACTCCATCCAAGCCAAGGACGATGGTACCTCGATCATCAAGCTCGACGCCGGCATCAATGCAGTGCTCTCCGAGAAAGAAACGCCAGGAATGGGTGTCGAAGTTGCCTTACTCACGCGAAATATCAAGATTGAGGGAGAGATCCGCGTTGATCAGTGCGGTTCGGATCTGGTCAAACAAGCCGACTACCGTGGCACTATTGCCACATCTTCTAGTGGATTAGTGTGTCAAAAATGGACCGTGCAAACGCCCAATGCTCACACAAGAACCCCAGCAAATTACCCTAACGCTGGCCTTGGGGGTGAGTGTCAAACCTGTTAAAGGACTCGGTGTCACTTTTGATGACACTTGCATTTCACCAATGCTCAATACACCACTGTGTCATTATTCACACCTTATTATTCTCCTACACAGACCACAACTACTGCCGTAACCCGGACGGCCGAGAAAGGGCGTAAGTACCAAGGTATCACTTTCTCTTGTCAAGGGTCCATTTCTACCTTCCAAATGTCTTCTCCCCAGGTACTAAATTTATATTCTTCACTGCTGCTTTCAACACTCAGATGGTGCTACACCAGCAGCGGTTTGCAACTGTGTAATGTCCCCATGTGCCGAGGTGGTTATTTGCAGGTATGTGTTTAATATGGGTCATTGCTGACTCTGGGTTTTGTAGTTGCTGTGACCAACATTGCACGCTGCTTACTTAGGTACTCCACACACCCAACGTAGCCCAAGTTATCGAGGGTGTGGAATTTACTAATATGGGGCAACAGGGTTACAAGAACCGTTTCCCAATTCAGGTGGGTGTTAGACCTCGGCCTCGCCGTTGTTCTTTTCATTTATGTTGTATTTATTGGCGTCGTTCATCCCCTCTTCTTCGTCGTCGCTGTGTTCTTCGCTGCTGTCAATTCAGTTCCTGTACACGCGCGATGTCAAGGGCACATCCATCAGTCGGAATTCCATTCGAAACTCCGCGCATCGATGCATTACTATGGACGGTGTTTCCAACGCCACCATCGCCGCGAATGTCGCTCATGAGACAGCAGGGTGAGTTGTTTTCTTGTTATGTCCTGCTGCATTCGTTTTTGTTCATTTGCTCATTTTTACCGCTGTGCGGGTTCAACTATATCATGAAAAGGCATTGCTACTACATTGGTCTTGAGGCCAACCAGAATTCCATTCTTAATAACATCGGATCAAGGACGAATGAAATGATTACATGGGGCGAACAGTTGGCTGGGCACTCTGATCACGATAGGGCCACCTTCTTCCTACGAAGTTCCGAGAATAATTATATTGGGAATGTTGCGGCCGGTAGTGCTGGACGCGGGTGAGTAGCATTTTCAAACCGTCAAGTATTTATTGTGTCTTTTGTTGATAGTTGGGTGACTGCTCCGTTTGGTATTGTTGTGTATAATTGCACTGCCTCTATCCCATTCTCCCTAACTAACTTGCGTAACTAAACAGCTTTGATTATCGTATACATTGGGCGTTTTACGGCGAGGACGAATGCTACTTTTGCAATGGCATAGATCCCGACAGGCGAAGCAATCGCCAAAAGCCCATGGGTATCTTTCGCAGTAACAAGGTGAATCGTACTAAGCACCTATTTCATCCTTTTATGTCCAACCAAGATTAAATGGAAACTCGACTGCTTTTAATCCAACGAAAACAGGCTCATTCAAACTTTTGGCAAGGATTCCTGTTAGAAAACTTTGAGCAGTTCGATGCCTTTAGAAATGCTGTGAATGTCCCCAAGTTTGAGAATATGATGGCTTACAGGAATAGGGAACAGGGTATTTCCACGTGGAGTAAGTTGTGTGGCAATCAAATAGCTGTGTTACATTATTTTTACGTCGTTATCAGCTCATGAACTCACCTGTTTTACTGACACATTCGCTCGTCCTCTTACTTGGCAGACAACGTCGCCGCTGAATATCTTGGGGGTAAACTATCCGACAACCAATGGGGGATTGTCATACGCGCATCGGACCGTGTCACGTTGCAGGACTTTGACATTGTGGGCTCTTCTAAGATCTTCAAGGATCACACTGAGAGCCGTTCCCTGAAGCTCTGTTCCTGGCCTGATTGGCGTCATCAAGGTATTATGATGCCTTCGTTCATTTGGCAGACCGGGAGTCAAGATCCAGGCCTTGGATTGCGTTTGAGGAATGTCACTATTTCAGGATTTGACATGGACAAACAATGGTATTTCAATTGCAAATCGATGGAGGTGAGGCCAGCATTCGAAACCAATATCTATCATTTTCCACCGCATGCCAAAATTTCCACAACATTTTTGGACATCTTCCATCACAGCCTATATCCATTAGTCCAGATTTGAGAGACAAACAATTCGACTACATGTCTAGCGCCAAAAATGTCCGGATATCAGACAGCCGTGGGGTCATCATGGACGGGTGCGACGCGACAGCTTCCTATGGAATGAAAGATATAGTGATTACGGATATGGATGGGAGCTTTGATCCCTCCAGAAATGGTACGAATGGATCAATAATTCATGATTATGAGCACGTTAAGGGTATCTTAGGCGTAGGAGCATGTTCCAGCATTGGAAAATGCCTTGCCTTTTGTCCCAATGCTGTCTACGAAAATTCTCACTAAAAGTCGAACAATTCGGAACGGAAAACTGGAAGTTGAGGGTGAGTGCTATCATTTGTTGAATAATATGGTGTATGCTGTCATGTATCGCACTTCGTGCGTTTTGTGTAATGGTCAACTGACCTTTGCTCTGATATGCATCTCATTGCTATCATCTGACAAGATAAAAATACCATTACGGGAGCGTCAATGGATGTTCCAGGAACCATCCTCACGATCAACGACGCATATTTCTCTGATGCGTACGCCGGCCGAAGGTTTTCTGCTGCGCTTCCTGCAGGCATATACACAGGCGAGTTTGTTAATGAGCAAGGTGCTCAAGTATGGCCCCAGTACGTGGAAGAGACCTGGCAGAAGCCGCCAGATTGTACAGGATTCGCAGCAGTAGATTCAATCACCCTTTTGAAGCCACCAATAAATGAGCGGCAGTGCGTTGATCTCATCCGAAACGGTGGCGTTGATGGCAACATTCTGACAACCCAACCTTGGATTTCTACATTGGGCCAACCCAGGGAACTCGTTGTTAGAAATGGCCTTGGCGTCGATGGAACCAATGCAATTGGTACTGCGAATCGCGAGGGCCATTGGACTGGTCTTGGACAGGATATCGACAGTCGCTGCATGGATCTTATGAGAGGACAGTTCTACGAGTTTAGTGCCTATATGAAAATCACGGTCAAAAACGATCCCTCAAACCCAATATTAACGATTAATCCAAACAGGGAATGGTGGTATAATTTGTCGCCCGTCGTTACCTTGAATGTCCGGAGTTACGTAAACATTTCGAATAAGGAATTCTGTACGTGTCTATGATTTAATGATGTGATTTTATTGATGAATTTTTCGCTTCTAAACAACAATCTCATTCTCATCTCTACCCCCCCCCCCCCCCCCTTAAGTGTCGAATTGGGAAGACTACGATAAAGCCGTTTTAGCTCGTCCTTATAACTCTAGCGGCTTTAATCTTGTCCACGGTATCTTCCGCCTCCCTTATTCCTTGCGCGTCTTCTTTGAAATCGAACGAAGCCCTGACAATCAGGATTTCATTGTCGACAACGTATCTTTCAAGAGGATGTTCTGTAACCCCGATAGACTTCTTTTGAATGGCGACTTCGAAGAACCTAATACTAAATACTGGGATACCTGGGGAGGCGAAGTTAGCTTAGGATTGGTTGCTGGGTATGGAGGAAAAGGACAAGCCCTGAAGGCCTCCACACGGCCACATCTATCTCATGGTCCTGCTCAGGTATGTACTTTGAAAGCGTATTGGATTGCGGCATTGTTATTACCATCAAACTAATACTCCACAAATCTGTTGAAGATCTTAAATACAGACTGTGTTCCAAGCGGTAAGCATGCATAGATCCATCCCCTTTTAATCTCGCTATTCGTCACATCTCGTTGATGTGCTCATTTGTCTGTCTCTATCCCAACCAATTCTTTTAGCTGAAGAACGGCTGGTATTCTTAGGAAAAATTCGCTTCGAAAAAGAGCGCAGCACTGGGTGTAGCATCATCTTGCAATCCATTCACTTGGTCTGATAGCCTCATCAGATGCTCAGATATTTGGATGTACACAAATAAAGCAGGAGTTCAGGAGTATAATCGCGTTGCTATGATTACTACCGATGAGTCCGATGTTGATAATGGATGGTAAGTGTTTTTCCGTGGTGTTCATCGCCGCTTCGTCGTGTGCACCTTCAAATTTTTCCATATTCTCTTTTCGGGAATCCGATTTCAGGTATAACATTCATGGATTGTGGACCCTCCGCCCAAATCAAGCCCAAGCTGACTACACGAAGATTTATTTTGACGGCATCAGTACTGCGTACGATGTTATTATTGACAATATGCAGACCAGGCTTCTCCCTCTTCAATGTAATGCCCTCGTTGAAAACCCCTCGTACAATAATCAAAGCGCTGCATTTTGGCAGCCAACAGACAGGGATAGGATGAAACTAAAACTTTACAGTCCAGGAGCGGGAGGCATAGGAGACTTCGCACTGCGAGCTTACGACCGTGATCATCAATGGCGCGGAATACGCCAGCAACTCGATAAGCGTTGCTTTGTAACTGGACAAGAGTACACGATCTCAGCCAAGTTCCGTTTGCTCAACGCCACAACAGGAGCTGGTGTGCAGTGTAATACCAATGATCAGTGGTATAGCGGCCAGAACTGCCCTTCCGTAATGATATACGGTGAAGAATGTACTGTTGGTGGAAATCGATATATTTATTGGAAGTTCTGGAATACGGTGCAAGGATGGCAGAAAGACGCTTACAATAACTTCAGCAATGGCTTTTTCGTGAATGCAGCGTTGTCGTCTTGTTTAAATGTTTGGGTCTATATTAATGACATTAGAAAGGAGTGGTAAGTGTGCATCATATTTCGATAGCATTTGGAGTGATTTTGACGAAGAGTACTTACTTACCTCATTCATTGTGACTGCATCATATTTACCAATTCATTATTACAGGGATGTTGTGGTAGACGACTTGCAAATATCTAAAGTCCAGACACCCGCACCCACTTTTTCTCCAACAGCCGCCACTACAGCTGAGAAGGACGAGGCAACAAACGCACCAACTAGGTAGTTCTGTGAGTTTCCCCCCCATTATTTGTACTTTTTGTTTACGTTGAGGAATAAAAGCAGTTGTATCTCACAGGTTTCCACCATTCATTATTCCTTGCAGCCGACATCTATGCCGACCGTTTCAACTGTCACTTCATGCCCAAGTGCGGATTTTGTTCCCACCGAAATTCCTATAGGACCTGTCAAGTTGGCTCGGAGTAGCTCTTTGTGTGTTCTCACTAAAGCAATTCCGGATTCTAATGGAAAGCTGTCAAAAATTGCCCCCGTGGCTCTCTCTTACGATGGCAGAGCATGGGAGAGAGCTGCTGGTGAATTTGCAATGAAGTTGCTCTACGGCCAAGAGTTAGGCGACTACCCCGGCGAGGGCTCTCAACTTACCCTACCGGACCTGAATAATACTGGGAAGTACTACCTCACGAGTTATCCTCGTCGCACTATTAGTGAGGCCGACAAGGTTGCACGATTTTTCGAGGCTGTTACGTTCGGTACAACAGCCGCAGAACTTGCATCCTTCGGCACTCTTATGGCAGACACAGCAAAACGGTGGATAATTGATCAAATGAACATGAACCTTACTAGCCACCGCGAATATTTCCGCAAGCGCGCAAATCCACGGGTGCGATATATATGCAACCTTATTTTGCGCTTTTTGGTGTGTTGCACATCTTTGTCTGACGTCATATTTGCCCGCTTTGTTGTGATCAGCTTACCAACCCAGTGGGATCGCACGCAACGGTCATCCATGCGATCCGGGTTCAAGATGGAGAAAATTCGCTTTTTCCAAGAAGGAGGGCGAAAATGGTGTTCTTGCTGCTCAGCTGTTCGAAGCAACGAAAAAAAACGCAACTGACCCCTACATTACCATTAAGTTGAACGGTGAGTTAGGTTCAGCATCATTATTTTGTCATGGTGGAAACCCCAACGTGCTAAGTCACTAAAATTCCTCTTCATAACAATCGGTTCCTGCCTGCTGCACCATTTTCGATGGTCACATCCGTACTGTAGTAGAATCATTGGCCTTCGCGGCAGGATCCAAGTTTGTATTGGAGTTTAACAAAGTATATGTGATGTGTGGGAGACCAGAGGAGTGGGTAGGTGGCTTACTCTGGCTGCGCATGGGCGATGGATCTTGCCAAGCACTACCGAATCCCGATGTCAATTTTTTCACTGACTCTGTCCAACCCTACAATATTTTGAGTCTCCCTAATGTAATTCCCAGCATCCTTGACCCTATTGATGAAGTCCGTAGTAAAGGGGGAGAGTTTATTGTCCGTGGTGGCCTGAGCGACCCCATCTGTAGTCAGATCAAAGATGTCACAGAAGAAAATGATGCCTCGGTTTTCGGTAAACTACATGATGGCTCATGGCTAATGTTCGATCCAAGAATGGTTTTGGAGGACAACACGATTGAAAATCACATTGATGACGGAGGTGGCCTTACGCGGTCGCTTACTGCGCTCAAAACAAAATGCGCCAACGCATCGCGCACATTCCTCAATGAAGAGCGTTGTTCCCTCTCTGATTCAAGCATGGCATGTAGCTCAGCTGGTACACCCTCAATTCAGATTGAATTGAATGCTGCAAACATACTTGCTATGAACGACATTACCGGGCAGTACGTTTATGCTATTGTTGGGTTGCCGCTAAGAGACGTTGATAATATGACCCAACCGTCACCCTGTGTTCCCAATCTACGATCTCGTTGGGAAATCCTGGATGCGGCTCAATGCACTCAGACGCCCAGTAAGTATTTTTGACTTTTTCCTTTGTGATCGTTATTGTAACCTCGTACTCACTGAAGAATTCTCATCTCCTTCGCAACCACAGTGGGCCCCGAGACTAACTCTACTCTGGTCAATCTTTTGTTGCAACGGTCCTCCATTGATTTGAATCCAGGTCTGCGTGACATAACGTTTCCAATGACTGGGATGTCTTGCAGTGCGAATGATTCTAAACTTGTAGAAGCAGACATCATCATTAAGTCCAAGTGCTTCAGACGCGTTCACCCAGACCACCTTTCTGTGTTTGACTTCACCTATTGGACTGAGGCGGACACCCATCCAGGCAATATGATCGCGGCTATGTACAACCACCCGAATCCCATCACAAAGTGGATGGATTTAAATAGAAGTGCGATCCTTATGTATCCAGCAAAGGCGCCTGCCAATCCGAACGCTACGTTGAGGGCTCACCCTATTCAACGCTGGGACATGTATAGCCCTAAATTTTCAAAGGTCGGTCGATTCGGCGATACCATGAAATTTGTCGACTTGCCAAACGAGATTCGGCAAGTGGAACTTGCGGAGCATTTTGGAGCAGATACGGTAATTAATGGAGGAGGGATCATGGCATGTGGGTCGCCCTATGAGACTGAAAACGACCCTAGTCTTGGCTATGTTTTTGAAGTCGCAACAGAGAGGGAAACAGACTGGGACCTCTGGCGTCAGAGAGAGTATATTTGGATGCAGATTGGTCTGACTGCACCTGATCAACTAAGACAGCGAGTTGCATGGGCATTCGCACAAATTCTGGTTATTGCTCGTGGCGCCATCGAAGTTGAAGGGAGTCACACTGAAGCCTTTGCCACGTACTATGACATTTTTGTTCGGAATGCGTTTGGTAGCTATCGCGATATACTTCGAGAAATCGCATACAGTCCAATGATGGCAGAGAACCTGTCTTATCTCACGAGCAAAAGTGCAGCATACATGTGGGAGAATCAGCAGATAATTTCATTTGCCGATGAAAACTTTGTGAGTTGGCTTTACTTGTGCAAATCTCTAACATTGTTAATGCGTACACAACCACACGCTCTAACAAACATCAATATGATGTCATTCTGTAGGCGCGTGAAATAATGCAATTGTTCTCAACTGGTTTGGTAAAGCTGAATCTTGATGGCACTCCAGTCCTTGATGATAAAGGACAGCCAATCTTGGCTTACACGAACGATGAGATTATGTCCTTTGCAAGAATTTGGACTGGGTTTGACTATCAGCAAGGCCGAGGAAATACGGAGGAGAACGCTTGGTTTGGCAATCGCCAAGACCCGATGAAAATACAAGCTGGCTGGCGAGACAAATTTCCTAAGACGGATATGACAGGCGGTTATATCGGAGACCTGTATCCCCTCTGTTCCGATCTTCCTACAAAAATGTTCTTAAAGAAAGGAGCACGTTATAGGCTGCTCGGCCTGTCTACCATGCCAGAGTTAATTGAGGATGACCCACAGTTTAACAACGATCCAACCCTGAAGAGATTTGTCCTGGCTGCCAATTCATCCCTCAAGACAAAGCTTTGCAATGCAGATCCCAGTGGCACATGTCGATGGAAAAACACTGTGATTTTAGAGAAGAACATTGACTGCACAGGAAAAGAATGCGAAGCTGACACTTTGCGCGTTGTTCAAGTGAGCGATGGTATTAATTATGAATTTGTCCGTCCTGCCTGTGTAGAACAAGTCTTCTATGCCAATGCAAAAAAGATAATTTACAAGCAAAGGCAGTCGGACTCATCATGTGCCAACCCTCTCTTGGTAAGCACTCAGATAAATAATGTTTTTTTTTCTCCGTGTTCTGCTGTTGATTATTAATATGTGATACCTTCTTTTCTATTTTTTGTGAAAAATTTCTCAGCCATATGCTTCTGAGGTGAGTCGGTATCCTGTAACTTTACTTCCAGAGTGGATTGGATTCACTTCGTCTTTTGCACCACAGCTTAGCTAATGTCCAACGTTTCCTCTCCATTATCATTCAGGCATGCTGCGAGGGCACTTTTGATTTGACTGCTGAGCGGGCCATGAGTTACCTCTACGACCAAGAACGTGTCTCATACTCTACTGCAGCTGCCCGTTGCCAAGCTATGGGCATGGGTCTATGTGACTTCAATGATATCACTGGTATTGCCACGCACAAGAAGGGCTATCACTGGACCACAGATGGTTGTAAGATTCAAGTTAAGATCAATGCAGTAGGCCAAGTTGCGTTGGTTTACGAGCCGGAGTCGTTTGCCTCTTTGCATCCCCACGTTCGAATTGATAACAGGAACTTTTTCAAAGTTTATTGGGCTGGTAATGGCGACTATCCAAAGAACAACAACGATGTTTCCAGCGGCAACTCATGTGGAAACAACGCCTGTGAAACCCTTGATACAGGCGGTTGCCTTTGCGGCACTACCATTACTGAATCTCGTGTCTTCAAAGCAATGCCAAGTAGTGTAGACGAAGTATTATCAAAGCTGCAAGTTGGGGCATATGATATCGATGTCTTTCCTCCAGGCACTTATGGAATACCAGTCTCAGCCAATGGCGTCACTGCTTACTTGGCCAATTCCACTGGGATTTTTGATACAAAGACTGTATTTGAGGTGACAGACAAAAACGGTCGTCTCCATCGCCTCAAAAACACTCGCTCCACAGTTGCTATTCAAGGAGCAAGCATGTATGCCTTCCGCAATCCACCAAGTTTCATGTCAGTTCTGAACACGGAAGTGAGTAACGTAGAACAGTTCTTTGTTGTCAATTCGTTTATGTGTCTTTTCATACAACTGTTGATTAATATTTCCACTGCGTTTGTGGTTATTTCACCCGTCTCCTACTTCAACTTCGGTAGGCCAATGCAAGAGAAGCTCTTTACGAGACGGAAGTGAGTAAGAGGGTGAATTTATGTTCCTCATTACATCGCTAAAAATGTTATGTCATTTAACGCAAATTTCGATTGATTTTCACGCGTGCATGACTCTCTACCTTCTCCATAAACTCTTCCCCTTACCTTTAAATCAACGCTCGACAGGCCGCGCTTGATCACTACTTTTACCATGACAATACAGCACCCTTTATTGCATTCCGGTTGATTCAAAGATTTACTACGTCCAACCCTAGTCCTAACTATGTAAAATCCGTTGCACTGGCCTTTCGGACTGGTACCTACGAGGGAATCGGCAAGGGGTGAGCGATCGTTACCTCTTACTGCTATGATTTCGTCATCTCGCTGTTGCGTTTTTAGAATATCCCATGTCACAGCATCACTCAGTCGAAGATTGTATCCTCACTCTATTTTGTTTTACCTCAGCAAATATGGCGACCTAGCCGCGACGATTGCCGCCGTCTTACTCCACCCAGAAGCGAGCTCGGTAGTCCTTGATGCTTACCCTTTCAAGGGGAGCCTTCGCGAGCCATTGCTTAGACTAATGGCGCTCATGAGAGGAATGGAGCTGAAGTTAGCCGAAAGCCAGCCTATTATCAAGCTCATCGATCTGGACTATAAGATTGGCGAGATGGCTCACAATTTTCGTACTGTCTTTTCATTCTTTCTCCCGGAATATGTACCAGATGGCCGCGCAGGAGAAGCATCGCTCAAGGCTCCCGAAGCGATGCTTGCAGATATGCCCAAAATTGGTAAGTTATTGTTCAATTTTTTAGTCTCGGTCACCCTTGTTCTAAGGCATGCAAAATCTGACTGGCTGAACTCTTGTATTGTACTTTGACAAAACAGTGGGCCTGCTAAATGGGGTGTTCTCATTAGTTAAATACGGATTAAGTAGATGCAACGGTGGGTTTGGAATAGATTCTACACCTTGCAATGAGGGCGATTTCTCTCGTGCAGCTGCTCGCCTTTCCTTCTCCAGGCCGTACAATAAAAATACAACTACTCCAGAAGTTCAAGCCGAAAATGTAGTTCGCGAGCTTTCCACCATTTTGACAAGTGGAAGGCTGAGTGATGCCAACAAACAAATAATTAAAGATGCCTACATTTCCAAACTGAATCAAACAGGTATAGTGGATCCAGCAGGAGCTGCTCTTCGAATGGCTCAGGTATGTTCTTATTGTTTTTCATCCTGATCTGGCCTTTCGATTGATCCTTATCGTTTTCCTCTCTCCCAGCAACTGTTTTTGACCACTCCCGAGTTCCATACCACGAATACCATCCTTAAGACTGGGGTACAGAGGGTAGTACCTCCATTACCACAAACTTCAGGTGTCCCATACAAGGCAATTGTTTACGTCCTATTTGGAGGAGGCTGTGTGAGTGCAATGAAGTAGCACCCCTTCAATTTCTATTATATACGTCGCTTACATGTTCCTATTCATCTGCTTGCTGCTTCTGCCTCTTAATCAAGGATTCTTACAACATGCTGGTGCCTCACACTTGCTCAAAAGAAAAAATCGACAACATGACACTGTGGGATGAATATGCAGAGATACGTCAGCAGGTTGCACTTGATCGCAACAGTTTGAACATTTTGAATGGAAATATGACCAACCAAGCTTGTGAGACATTTGGTGTTCATCCGAGACTTGGATCTATGCAAAAATTGTTCAACGATGGCGATTTGCTATTCTTCACAAATACTGGTGAATTGTCAAAAGAGACCGACAGGGAAAACTACTGGCGAGATACCAAAACACAGCTCTTTGCTCACAATTTTCAGCAACTAGCCGCGCAGAGAATTGATCCCCTCAAAGCACGAGATGGTACAGGCATCCTTGGGAGGATCAGAGATATTTTAACAAAAAAGAAGGGTCGCAGTGTCAGTGCATATTCACTAAATGCCAACTCGGTTTGTCTAATAGGGGAGCCAGGAACTACTGCAACTCCTATGATTATTAGTGACAATGGAGTCACCCCATTCAATCAGGCTCCATCATCCACTGATATGGATTCCAAAATTGCTTTGCTCAATGGGGAAACAAAGGCTGAATCAGGCGTGTTTGCTGATTTGTATTCAGAAAAGACAATGAAGAGTCTTGCAAACAACAAACTGCTGTTTGATACTCTATCAGGCAAGACAACAACTGTTGTATTCCCAACATCAGGCCTAGGAAGGCAATTGAATATGGTAGCCAAAATAATTGATTCTCGCACTGTGCGAAGCAGTGATGCTGATATGTTTTTTGTAGAGACTGGTGGTTGTAAGTAGTTGTTGTCTCTTCTTTCATTTTCCCACTATTGACAATTAAATCTCACAGCATTTGTTTTTGACCACAATAATAGGGGACACACATGATATGTTGATTTCAAACCAAGAAAGATTGTTTGCTGATGTTGATGCGTCCATTAAGGCATTCGCTGATGAATTGAAAGCCAAGAATATATGGAATAGTGTGACTTTGATCGAGACCTCTGACTTTGCTCGCACTCTCTCCCCGAATGGAAACTCTGGCACCGATCATGCCTGGGGAGGAAATTACTTCATGATGGGCGGGAGTGTAAGAGGAGGTAAAATGATTGGAAGATATCCATCTATAAGGGAAAATGCACCTCTGAACATCGGAAGGGGGAGAATGATTCCCACCAGATCTTGGGAATCTGTTTTCCTTCCTGTTGCAGCGTGGGCAGGAGTTGACGAGGCTGATTTTGACTACATCTGCCCGAACAGGAAAAGCTTTCCAGCAACTCACTTCACCAGTGCATCAGACTTGTTTGATCTCTAACAACTCCAGCTTGAAAAATTGTGTGATACATTACCCCCAGTCATCTGCTGTGTGGTTAATGACTCCCCAAGCTTAAGGTAGTACCCTAGCTAGTGCTTATTTTAAATATTTTATCTGCCATATGAAAGAATGTGTCCATGGGGACAACTACGTTAATGGGTGCTGGCATCGGTGATTGAGATTGATATGCCACGGGGATGTAATAAAGGAGCATTCGAAGTGACGATTCTGTTCGTTAGGCTATTATTCATCATATTGGAACCGATCGAAGAATCGTCCTTGGCATAGGACGGCTGGAGGAAATGATGCTGGTTATTATACACGATGTTCCAAGCATCAGTTTATTCGACCTCATCCGCCTCGGGGGGTTCCCATGCGGGAGGTTCCAGCCTATCGTGATGATGGTCATCAAAAATGGACGGGGTGAATAGATTTTGGTCGGATGGATCGGCACGCTCGTCGTTCAATGACGCTATCACGCCGGGCTCGATGGAGTACAAAAATGGTGATGGTGGCGTATTAAGGAGAAAATTGAGCGACTTTTGCTGACTCATGACGGGGGTGCTCAATTCGCTGGCGTTCAGCTTGGGCGTCGACGGCGTAACATGCTCATCATGGGGATGGCGCGGGCTTCGATCGGTAGCGTCGAAGGAGCTGACGGACATGTTGTTGCCTTAACTCTTTAGTTCATCTTGTTCCTCCTTCAGAAAATGTCCTGTGAATTAATTTTAATATTGTGTTGTTGTGTCGTGCCGTCGGTGACTCACGTAAGAAAAGAGGACGTAACAGTACGTACCGTACGTTTGACCTCAATTTACCATCGATTTTTGAATATCGCGAATTTCGCCTTCATGTCCAGATAATAATACCATAATATATTAGGCTGAGATAAAAAAGACTTATTAATATTACCAGATAAAATAGACTTTTTGTGGGAACAGTGTGTATCATATCAGTCCGGAAAATCTGACCGTCGACCTTGTTATTCTTGGCATCAAGCGTCTTCAGCCCATATCATTGCCCGTGGCATTATGATGCCCCAAATAATCACATCACCATCACCTCCACATTGGGGGCGATGATATCTGCGCTTGGTTCTTGTTATGTCTCAATCCTTCCTAAACCCATCATACTACATTGACTGCAATACTATCTACAGTGTTGTTTTTTGTAACTTTTTTATTTTACCATAATATTCATTATTGATGCCATTATAATAAACAACAACTTGACATAAGCATATTAAATTAACATTTTATATGCAATTAGACATGCTAGAGCCCTCTGTGTCATCACATGGCTGTCCTCCCCCCCTGTCCTCCTGTCATGTCACCCGCCACCGGATCGCCTTGCACATCACCCTGCCTCCAGATGCCTCAAATCGTCAGTCACCCACTTGTCTTGCCTTATGTTGTGCCGATTCATGATGGTTGTGGAGATATGTTGTGGGTACTAACTTATGGTTCGATGATATGGGAAATGGGAAAACAGGTCATGTCACACAGTACTGTAAGTATGGTGCACAAAACAAATGTCAACCACACTCAAAAATAGGCATGTCACATATCAAACTCACCAGAAGGACCTTGTCTACTGCTCCTACTCTGCTGCTGGGGTTGGGGTTGTCAGTCCAATGTAGACTTAATGAATTAAGGGTGTTTTTTTCGTTACTTTCGGGGTGCAACAAATTAAAAATTAAACTGGTACATCAGAAACAGACAGCAAGATGATATTTGAGGGGCATGAAATACACGTACTCTCAGAGCCATAGGTTAGCTCATTTTTACATGTTTTCCAAGGTGATACTAATGGTTTTCTTCTTAATAACAGTTCGGCTTATCTAAGTCATAAGATCAAATTTCATACTAAGTCCTACCTATGTAGAGGAGCCAGCAACCAATGTATATCTTACCAGTTCCTACATATGTATAGTATTTGATTTTTTTTGGTTGGTTTCTTTGGATGGGCGTAAAGCATATTATTTCTCACATTTTCAGTTGAGAAAGAATTATGCCTTCCACCCATCCGAACTAATTCGGATGGTGCGACTATCACAACAATTATGAGTTTTTTCATTTTCATAAGTATCATTTATTTTTACTAAGATACTACAATTCTATGATAGCTAAGATAACTATGATACAATATTATGATACACTTACCAAGGCACAGCTATGTCAAAAACATGGTGACCATGGCAACCTCCCCTCCCGGCCAACACCAAGCCGAAACATGATGAAAAAAATGGGGGCAGTGTTGCAAAAAAATATCAGTGAATAGCTGGGGTGAGTGTGCTTCAATTCAATGCAGCTGCCTAGAAAAGCATGTAAAATAGCTATAAAAACTTTCCTTTTGTCTGCCGGTGAGCCGGTCATCGGCTTACTTAATAATATTCAATAAAAAAAGAATAATGTTATTTTTCCATCAAAAAATATATCCCCATGATGTGACGATCGAGGACTATTGTATAGCATATGGCAATCAGACTTACTTTTAAAATTGAAGCCGCTGGAAGGTGGCGGGCAGCAGGGGACCATGGTGTCGTGTTTTTTATTTTTTGTTGTTGTGGGTTGTGTTTTTGGTGTGGTAGCGGCGGTTGGTTTTGAGAGTCAGCCATTGGTAGGGGTGGCACTAGTAAAATTAGCTACCTAGTTAAATAGGGTTAACCCTTTTTTTGCCACAACTGGTTTTGTGGTCTTGCTGTCTCCTCCAAAAATTTATTTTTTGGACCTTCTTCCCGTGCTTTCAAAAGTTGGGCCAACCTCCCCAGAGGTGCACCCAAATCACCCAAATGCCAATATTGCAGTAAGATGACCCCCCCCCCGTCCCCTTCTGATGCTCCAAAGATTCTTAATGTATTTATTCCCTTGTGGTGAATCGGGCGATGCAGTTAAAATATCATGCATCATCCAGAACATGGTGTGAAAATATTTTACCATTTTTCTGCTGCCGCCATGATATTCACCCCCCCCCATCCAATCTTGTTGATAACCCCCCTCCCCACACATGCCCCTTCCCCCAACATTCATCTGAAGGCATGTGCCACCTGTGAGGCCAGGGACAGTTTTGTGCCAGGCTGTCTACTTCTGCGCAACAGCTCCAAAAACTCCAAAAAATAAATAAATAATTCCTGACATCTCATGGTGCACACCCCCTATCCTCCCCCCCCTCCCCCTCCCCACATTATAGCTCCCCACCCATTGAATGCCCATGCATTTTTTTATGAAGCCGTCGCCAAGACCAATTTCGAGTGCAATTTCAGGCTCCATTGACACCTCCAATGACATTGCATGATGACTTTGAAGCTGCTGCCGCTGCTGCCCCTGCCGTAGCCATGAACATAGCCCCCAAAGATGCCAACATACGTGCGTGGGGTTTGTCTGTCATGGGGGAAGGGTTTGGGCAAGCCTTTTGACAACAGGCACATGGAGGCCAGACGGGGGGATGGGCAAGCAGTGGCAGACAAGGCCACTGTTGATGGAGTGGAGTTGCCAGTTGGTCAGGGTGAGGCGCACATAGGGGTTGCCAGGGTGGGACTGCTGTCAATGCGGGAGGGGCCCGTGGAGGTGCTGCTGAGGTGGTACTGCTCGTCGATGAGGGGGAGGCCCACAGAGGTGCTGCTGCTGTGGTACTGCTGGTCAACAACAATGTAGGGGAGGCATGCATAGGCGCTGCTGAGGTGGGATTGCCAGTCGGCAAGTTGCCAGATGCGTGCATAGGCACTGCTGAGGTGGGACTGCTGCTCGGCAAGGGGAATGCACGTGTAGGTGCTGCTGAGGTGGGACTGCCAGTCAGCAAGGGGAATGCACATGTAAGTGCTGCTGAGGTGGGACTGCCGGTTGGCAAGGGGGACACGCTCGTAGGTGTTGCTGAGGTTGGACTGCCGGTTGGCAAGGGGGGCATACGTGTAGGTGCTGCTGAGGTGGGATTAGAGGTCGGCAAGTTGCCGGATGCGCAAGTAGGTGCTGCTGAGTAGTGCTAAAGATGATGCGCATGTGTTGGGCTTGGCAAAGAAAGATGCGGAAATGGAGGTATGCATAACTTTATCCATACAATTGAAGCAATCTCTTTATCTTACTGGACAACATTAAGATAAAGCACCACAAAAGACTTCAAAAATATCAGATTCTGCATGTGCAGCAGATCCAAAAGAAAAATGATATGATGACAAGAATGTGGAATGATGCAGAAGGAATGCATGATATGTTATGTGAAATGTTAGATGAGATGAATGAATCAAGACGGTCATTCAAGTTTGCGTCTGCCACTGCTAAGAAAGCAATGGCATCTGCCATAAAGTCAGCAAAGTGAGCATCCATTCTATATGCTAATTTGAAGTCCAGTTCAATGCTAATAAACAAGTTGAAAGATGACATCAAAGACGAGACTATGATGGTTGATGATTTAAAACAAAAGGTCGATGAGTATGAGGATATAATTGACTGGATGGAGAGTGAGTACGAAGAAACTTGTCACAATTATCAAACAAAGATAGATTCCATCGAAGCTTACTACACTGCTATCATTGCAAAGAACACACCGCGATATGTGATTAAGCAGTGGGTAAAAAAAAACTTGCAATGAATATGTACAACATGCAATGATATTGATTGCCTTGTTCAATTTATGACTCATAAACAGACTTGCCTACCAACTCAGGTTCCCATGCAGATGGCTGCCTCACGTTGATAACTAATAATCAAAATGCTCTATACAAAACACAGCAATCATGCATACAGGCCAACATTTTTGCTATGTCTTGCACATTACAGCCGGAACAAGACATCATCAAAGAACTACCCAGCGTGAAGTTCATTAAGAATCTTTGCACAGTGTTGCTGTATATCACAAAAGCTCTCGCGGCATATTGGTTGGCTCATGCAAAAGAATGGAAACAACTACATACAGACGAAACATCAAGATGCTAAGTCTCAATCTTGAATGTTATATCCATTCTGTGCTGTGACAATAGTTTAAAAACAATATGCATACTGGGTTCCATCATATCTAAAAATGGTACCGCAGATGAACAGAGCCACACAATTATTGGTGCATTCAATGAATCTGGTCATTTATTGGAGGAATCGTGTGACATGACCGTGGCCATGTATCTGGATGACATTGAGTTACTGGAAAGCATTCCCAAAGGCAATGCTATGTCACTCACCTAGGCTGGTGGATAACTTTTCCCCTGAAATGAAATAAAATGAGTGAATACTAAGTGGCATGTGTTTCAGGTCAGGAAGAGAAAATTATGAGCTTATTTTAATGCTT
>JALLPB010000134.1:746-35713 GCA_036939975.1 Cyclostephanos tholiformis | reverse complement strand
TATCGTTCGGTCGTGGCCAAAAAATTTCATATGTAGCGATGGTACCGGATCAAAAAATGATCATTTAGGGTAGTCTACTTATGTACTATTCCTACGAACCCACTATTCCCGCCAAAAACACTTCCAATTATGCTCAAATCGATGATGGTCATGGCGATGGCCATGGGAAGGGCAGTAACGCGTGGGCGACCAAATAAATTAAGAGATATCCTCGTTACTACAGTGTTAAGGTTGGGTGCATGTTTAAAAGTAATCCGAACGTTAGTGATATAATTATTATCCGTTTACCACCAAGTACCCCCAAAAAATAGTAATTTTGCTCAACCATCTTGTCCCCCCTCTTTCAACCATATTCTACGCAATTTCATTATCCACTGACCATTTCGCCTCTTCGCTGCCTCACTGGGAGCCTTCCAATTGCTTAGTGTCCCGCCGTGTAACTCGGAAAAGTCGCATCTCGCCATTCCAAACATCAAGTCATTGTGTAGGGCGATGTGGCACCCCCCCGCCGCCTTTCCAAGGCACAAAAACCTATCACACAGGCCACATTTCCATGCTGTTGCTCTACCACACATTGCACACGGTCCCGTATGTGTCCTTCGTACTATACTCTGCATGTGTTTCTCTAAGTCGTCAAGAGGACCACACAGACGAGAGGGGGAATAGCGAGTTGAGGTCTTTGCAATTTTAAAATTCTCGACACTCACCCCTCCCCTTTCCCCCTTCCAGTATGATTTTTTTTGACTGTCTTCCCTCTTCCGCCTTCCTAATTTTGTGACCTTTCGAAATGCTTCGTCCCCTCTGTACATCTGCTTACGCGGATCGTATTCGATCATACTTTCCGAGAGTCTCATTCGGAAGTCACGGAAGGATAACCTCTCCTTCTCCTCCACGAACCACTCTGAATCCAGCCCTCCCTCACAACATTCGATGTACATGTCGTATGCCGCGATCACAGCAATTGATAGTGCATGAAGAAAAGGAGCATGCCAGTACTTAAATGTCGTATACCTTACTTTGGCATTCTTTACCATGTGGTCCACGTTATCGACACCATAGTAGTGCCCAAGGTATGTCTGCCGAGCCTCGTTCTGCTCAATCCCCCACAACCTCTTGTTCGGACCCTTACCCCGCGCCTTCACCGTCACATACAGGTCTGCCGAAGGGAGATTGTTGACTCCGCAAATGTTTGTTGCGCCGGTGGACTGGAAAGACACCAATGTTTTGGTGTACGCCTTATGCGAAGCGGCGGCATTATTTTCCACCATCTTGGCGGCAACTTGCTTGATTGCAACGATGGGCTTTTCATACCTCATTGCCTTCGAGCGCAAACAACCCGGAGCCACCATCTCATGGTGCAAGAAAGGCTTCAAGCCTTCTGGAAATCGATCCCGACGACATGTTTGTGTTATACCAAATCCCTTCCCACCAGCATAATCCAACACGTTGTCCCCAGAGAAGTGGTTGTCGCACGTGATGTGCGGAGGGCGGGAGTAGATCCTTCTCCTTGTGTACGTTGTTGGCTCTCCAAAGCCCGATGGTGGGGGGACTGTAAATGTCAAGTCCTCATCTGAGGCATTCCCAACAACCAGCTTCTCTACCTGATCGATCAGGTACTTTATTTCGAACTTACCTTCCGCCGTGAAGCCATCTGGACGAATGTGAACCTTGTGCCGATGCACATAGGCACGGGGATAGCGGCGTGAGACGTCAAATAGCATTGTCGTCTGCCCCCCCTTCCCAACCGGCTTGTTCATCAGCCGTCCACCGGCATCTCCCATGTACCCACCAAATCCCCAAGTAGACTCATCCCCCGCCGCATCTAATTCTGCAAACAACGTGAAATGATTCATGTTGTGGATGAGTGTGCGATAAATTAAATCATATTTTGCCGATGGGTCATACCCATCGGCACCGCGGATTGGCGATGTGAGATTGTTTGAGAGTTTAAATACTCCCTTAATCTGCCGCCATCGTGACAGTGTCATGTTCAAGGCAATGACGGGATCATAATCAGCATCCTCCAAAAGCCAGCGCCTGTGAAGGCTGCTGGCGCTACCGTCTCTTGCTCCATGGCGAATTGGCACACCCATCCAGCGAACCATCTCTTGCTCGGTCACAAGCTTATACTCGTGACCGTAGCCACCACCCCAGCCCTTTTCCAGAATGGCATATCCATTCGTGTGGACAGTTGTGACGGAGAAGAATGGCATCCTTCCATCATCTTGGATCCCTGAACGTCTTGGATCGCAAACAGGAAGGAGTAGTTGAAGAAAAAAGAAGGGATCCGTACGCATTCTTTCCGACGTGAGGCCGTGCGTCCGAAGACGCTCAGCATCAAGAGATCCCTTGCGGTCAGGAGGCTTGAGGTTACCTCTTGTCGCCGTCCCCCTTGAAAAAGTTGCATCATCGAAGGGGGACGGTTTCCATCCCCGATAAAAAAAATTCCACCCATTCACCTCGCGGCTTCCATCAGCTTTCGCTGGAACTACCCTTGCCCCCGCCGGCGTCGTGTGGCATGCATACTTCTTTCCTTTTTGCGCCGCAGTAGACAGATTTGATTTAGACATCGTTCCGTACCTTGCCTCGAACACAAACTCGCTCCATCTTGCTGGATTGTCAACGTCGGAGAAATGGGCAGGCGCGTCCAACTTGGGGGAGTATCCAACAAAATTAATCGGAGCACCGGGAGGGATCCATCCGTCGGGGGAACCTGGGATTGGGGTGGTGGCTCCTGACAACTCCCCCTGATCGTCTACGTCTAGATCATTGTCAAGAAGGCGACAGTGTTCTTCGAGTAGGCGAGAGTGGGGGGGCATCCCCTCGTGGAGATCGACTTCCCCCCCCTCAACATCGCTGTCGCCGCCGTCTCCTTCCTCGAATTGGTCCTCTGCTGCCATTTGTAGAATGGCCTCACTCGTCTCTGCGCCGCCGAGCTCATCGGCGATGCTCTCATCGGCGCACGTTGAAAGGGTCGAATCGACCAGACTCTCAACGAAGGGCGATGCACCAATTAACTCGGATGGAGGAGGAATGCGAGGGGGGGAGAGGAGACGAATCGCCCCAGCGACGGCGCTGCTAATTCCGCTGAGGAGAGCAGACCTCCTGCTTGGGCTCGCCGGCAACGCACCCCCTGCCACTGGAGCGTCCCTCTGTGGACTGGGGGGTGGCGGCGGTTGACTGAGGAGATTCTCATTATCGATGGAGAGAGGCATCGTAATATCCTTTTTTTGCCGGAGGAGGGGTGTGATTTGTGGTTTTGGCGGTACAGTACATATCCTACGGTAGATGGGGGGGTGCAAAAATGATCAAAAAGTGATCATTTCATACCCTTCACTTCAATGCATGCCAAATGGTCAATAATTGGTTTGAAATGAAAAGGGGGAAATGGATTCTGATGCAGAAGAGCAAGGCGAATCGAATGGTGCCATCCATTTTGGCTCAAACAGGAATTTTGGCGTAGAAAAATAATGTCAAAGTCAAAAATGATCAAAAAATGATGGGTTTTACGATAATAGGCCACGACCGAACGATATTAACGCAATGAAATCAGTCAGTCAGTCAAGTACGATAATCTGTCTATAATACTATCTCTTAAAAAGAGAGAGAGATACACATCTCTGGAGTCGTCTCGCAAAAAGGATTCTTCGCATGTACCGCTTAAGTAAAAAAAAGACAAAAAGAGAAGATTTTCTTTCATTGCGCCCCCAATATTAAACATCCCGCCCCGCACAGTGCCGTAGACCTAGTACTACCATTCTTGGCACCATACCTTCGACTCAGCACCTTTCGCTCGTTGATCCATGCTTTCGCGTCCATTCTGCTCCATACAGGCGAACATACAATATACATACACACTCCTAAAATCGAATTGCAATCGCTGACACATGGTAGGATGGAAGATCCACGAAATTGCTCAACAACCGCGAAAGCACACCAACCAATATCCACGAAATCGTTTTCGCAACCGCGAAAGACCACCACCACGATGTGTTGCGGTGACGACTGACGGACTTACACACACAATATCCAACGTGCCAGATTGTCTCCTCCCTTCTGGCATCCAAGCCTCAATCCTAACGTTCGAACGATAGGACTACAATCATTGGTTGATATTTCTTCAACCCCCTTCTCGCCGATCACTCCCACGCTGGGCCGATGGTCAGGAGCCATTCACCACTATGACGTCGTCGTCATCTCTCATGCTATTTTATTTCACAACCTAGTAGTTTATTCATTCACCATCATATTAATATTACCACTGTCGAAGATCCTCAATCCCTCTCCTCGATCAAGCTCCTCCTCCGCGACAGGGGACGGAGTGTGTGCGCGCGCGCGGGTGTGTGGTGTGTGAGGGAGAGAGGGCGCTCACTGCATCACTCCAAGGATACCTCAAGGCGCCGTCCCTTCTCCCACCGTTGGGTCGACTTTCTCGACTTCGGCCTTCAAGGACTCTTCGGTCTCCAAGGAATCCGATCCCCCCGCCCCTCGCCGTTTCGCGCCGCCCCCGGACATGGCATCCGCCACGCCCGGCGTAGGCGCCGACGGCGGCGGACAGAACCTCACCCCCTCCTCCAACAACAGGGTCGGGGGAGGCGGGGGGGGGGAATCTGCCGTGCCCCTCTCGGCCTCGGCGACTTCGTTCAATCCCACCAGCTCTTCCTCCTCCGGGGATGAATTCCTCGCCGCGTCATCTCTATGGGGGGCCATCGGCCAGTCGTACTCCTTCCCCCACAGTGGAGGCCTTGACTCGTCCCGCGGGGGCGCCGGACTGACGACCCGCCGGTCTGAGGGGGCGGGCGGGACCATGGATACTGGCCAGTCCCAGGATAGTTCCCTCGGGGGTTTGTGGAACTTTGGAGGATTCGACGTCGACGCCCTCACCGACGAGAGCCGCACTATGACGACGACGATTGCCAGGGGGAGCGGCCCCCGCGGCGGAGGCGCTCTTCCCGGGGGGATGGCGGGGGGGGGCACGATGGGCGGACAGGGAGGGACGGGACGCCACCGCGACGGCGACGTCCCGGGCCTGTCTAGCGCCTTCGGGAACTTCTGTCTGCGGGAGGACGCCGCCACCCCGCTCGCCGGCCATCACGGAGCTGGAGGTGGGCAGTCCTACGGCGGCGCCACGCATCACCACCACCAGCACCCTGGCCACGGGGGTGGGGCACGACACGGCGGCGGCGGCGCGAGCGGCAACTATGGGGCCCCCTCACTCCAGGATTCCCACGATCGCAACGTTCTCCAGGGTTTCACCAGTGGTTACGAGGGCTACGACTCCCATCTGGGCCTTCAGCAGCAATATCCACAGCTTCAGGGGATGCCGGCTGGATTCGGGGGAGTATTCGGAAATCAGGGCCAGCAGCAGGGCGTGTATGGCCCGGGCGTGGGTGGCGGCCGCGGCCTGCATCCCCACTTTGCCGCCCCCCCCCCCCCCTCCCAGTACCAGCTCCAGGGGAATATTCGTTATCCAGGGTCAGGGGGGGGAGGGATGGGACAACAGGCTTCTCCGCCCTCGGGATACGGCAACGCGGCTGCCAACGCCACCGTTCCGTTCCACCACGGCGCGCCCCAGTCGATCGGCGGTGGTGATCCGCGTGACGGCGGTCGCGGACGGGACAACAACAACAACGCCCCGTTCATTCCCGCCGGCCAGCCCCGTACGGGCGGCGTGGGTGGCGGCATCGGCGTCCCATCACCCCGACACCCGTCCGGCGCCGGCGACTTCGGCCTGTCGGGGCCATATCCCCCCTCCTTTCCCGCCAGCGGGCCCGTAGAAGGCGACAGCGTTTCGACCCTTTCGGCGTACCACCAAGGGCCGGGGTGGGATCAGCTCCCTCGCTGGGGGGGTGGCGCTGCAGGCCAGATCTCGTACGGCTCGTTGGGTGGGGGAGGGGGCGTGCCAGGCGGCGGAGGAGGTGCCGGGGTGGGCAACATTCCCAGTTTCAGCGGCTACGGCAGCGGCGCAGGGGGGATGGGATCGAGAGGAGGATTTGTCACTGCGGGAGGCGGGGGGAGCGTTGGGCGACCAAGCTATCCGCCCTACCCCATGCCTCCCGCCGAGTACCAAGGTGGGGGGGCCTATGACCAGTATCAGACCCTTGGGTACACCCCCGGACCTCCTTCAGGACGAGAAGGAGGGAGTGGGGGAGAGGGTGGGAGTGGGCGCACCATCCCAAGCTTCAGCCCGCCCTCGGTCGCCCCTCCCTCCTTTCCTTACGGAAACGGCTCTCGCAGCACCTCAAGCGGCAACGTCCCCTTGGGCCCGTATCCGCCCTCATTCGAGACGGGTGATCCTGGGCACAAGCATGACCAAGGCGTCGGGGGCGGTCCGGAAGATAATGGTGGCGGTGTCAGTAGAGGAGGCATGGTAGGCGGTATCCTCCAGCCCCCGTACAACTCGAGTGCATCTGCTCAGCAGAGGAAGTATCCCCCCATCCTGGGTGGAGCCCCAGATCCCGGCGACAGGAGCGCAAGCGGCGGCATGCCTGACGGTGGAGGGTACAATACCGCGAGCACGAACGTGAGTGCTCCGGGCCGTGGACTACCGGGAAGCGGGACCAAGCACAACCTGCGTGCTAAACAATGCATCGGTAGCCTAGGTGACGTCAGTCCCAGCTCATTCGTCAGCGTAACCAGTACCCCCACCACAGCAATATCGGGAGTGACGATAGGGAGCTCTCTTGTGACCAACTACCTCGTTGGGGGTGCGGGGGTGTTGAACCCCAGCACCGCTGGCATCGACCCCAACATCAACAGGGCTGGCCCTCCTAAAGACGCGCCCATCCTCCCAAAGCGCATTATCCCCGACCCGTCCGTGGATAACTGTGACGATGACGATTCCAATGTCCACCCTAACAGCTACCACGGCGTCCCAATCCCTGGCGCACACGACTCGCAGGCCAAGAAGCGCGAATGGCTCCTCAACATGAACGCCACCCTCGAGTCCACCCCTATTGGCCAATTGGACCCCAACTCCCTGCCGCTAAGCACGATCATGAACGGCTGGGCCAAGCAGAAGTCCAGTGAGGGGGCGAGGATGGTCGAGATGTGGCTTGACCGCGTCCACTCAGAGTACAACGCCGAAAACCCGAGCGTCCATCCTACCGCGAGGATGTACACCATGGCAGTGGACGCGTGGGCGAAGAGCAATGGCGGCGCCCCCGCGGCGCGTAGGGCCGAGGCATTGCTGGAGAGGATGGACAGGCTATACAGGGAGGGAGGAGGGCGGCATGAGGCCCTGAAGCCTACCACTGGCATATTCAATGCGGTAATCAACGTGAGTTGGAATGCACCATGCATCAAAGTTTATTGTCCTGTGTTGCTTCCATTGTTCCGCGTCAAGAATAACGGTGTTGTTTTTTGTCTAACTATCATCATCCAACTCAAATTGTATCGTCGCCTTTACCAGGCATGGGCCCGCTCTCGCGAGAAGATAGCGCCTCAGCGTGCCGAGCAGATCCTCTCGTGGATGGAAACCCTACGCGATAAGGGCGGCGAGGATCTCGATATTTCTCCCGACAAGTACACCTTCAATACCGTCATCCATGCGTATGCAAAGAGTGGAGCGAAAGAGAGCGCGACGAAGGCCCATCGTATTTTGGACAACATGAACCAAATGTACAGGGAGGGCAACTCGAGCGTCAAGCCTGACACTATTACGGTGAGTCGCTGTTTGGCTTGTTGCATTCGTGAAACGGCTCGTCTAGTTCTCATTATTTGTTTATCTTCGCACACAGTACAACGTCGTAATCAACGCGTACGCCAAATCTGGTGGGAAGGGCGCAGCCCAGGAGGCGGAGAACCTCCTCCAGAGAATGCACATGATGTACGATCAGGGAGATCTCTCGGTTAAGCCCAACGTCGTAACATACGGGGCGGTCATCGACGCGTTCGCCAAATCGATGGAACGCAATGCGGCCGCGCGCGCAGACGCGTTGTTGGCAAACATGGTGGCGTTGCACCAGAGCGATCCGGTGCGTCATGCGGACTTGAGGCCAAATACATACGTCTTCAACACTGTGATCAACGCCTGGGCCAAGAGTAAGGAGAGGGGTGCCGCGGCCAAGGCAGAGGAGATGCTGGTGGCGATGGACAGGTTGCACGCGAGTGGATTCCCAGGGCTGAAACCCGACGCTTTCACCTACACTGCCGTGATTGATGCGTACGCTAAGAGTGGATATCGTGGCGCGGCGTCTCGTGCCGATTTGCTATTGGATCAGATGGAGGCCAAGTACGTCGCTGGCGATCAGGACTTGAAGCCCAATACGTTCACGTACAACGCAGTCATCAACGCTCTGGCCAAGAGCGGCGAGCCGGGAGCGGCCGCCAGGGCTGAGCGTGTGTTGCATAATATGGTAAATCGATTGCGCAACAACGGCAGCCAGGATGTGAAGCCCACGACGATCAACTTCAACACAGTATTGGATGCATGGGCCAAGAGTGGCGAGGGTGAGGCGGCCGCAGAGCGCGCAGAAGCGATCTTGGAGTGGATGGACCGTTTGAACAAAGCCGGCAATGTCGATGTCAAGCCAGATACCATCACCTTCAATGCTGTGATCGACGCCTGGGCCCGAAGCGGTTGCAAGCGTGGGCCCCAACGCGCGGAGCAGATCCTCAATCACATGGACGAGCTCTACCACGGTGGTAACATCGACGTTAAGCCGGACACCTACACTTACAACACACTGATCAACGCCCTAGCAAAGAGCGGCGATGGAGGATCGGCAGCACGTGCTGAGGAAATATTGAAGATCATGGAGGATAAGTACTCCAAGGGAGACACAAGCTACAAGCCGAACACTAGGAGCCACACAAGCGTGATCGATGCCTGGGCGAAAAGTGGAGAGGCGGGAGCGGCTAGGAGGGCCGAAAAGATTTTGACCACCTTGAGGAATTTATACGAGGCGGAGGGTGATCCGGACATCAAGCCGAATGTCTACACTGCTAACGCTGTCATGAATGTAAGTTTTAACCTCTGTCTTATTTGAATGTCAGCCATTTTTTGCACATGACAGCTTTGATAATGGTGCTGACTGTATTCTGTAGGCATGCGCTTTCACTAAGCACGAAGAAGACCGCGAGGAGGCACTCAATATGGCCTTCCGCATCTTTGAATGGCTGGACTCGCAGACAGACATCAAACCTGACGCGTACACCTTCACCATCATGCTCTCCGTGTGCGCCAACCTCATCCTAAAGGAAGATCAACAGTTGAGGTTTGAAACCGCGAAGATGTTGTTCCAGAAGTGTTGTGACTCTGGACATGTAAACGATCATGTATTGTGGAAGCTCAAGCTCACACTCAACGAGGCAGAGTACTACCAGCTTGTCGGCGCAGGCATTGAGACGAAGGCTGCAGACTTGGAACCATCTTGGTCCCGCACCGTGACAATGAACAGGAGGTCGGGGGACAACCGAAGCAACAATTGGTCTCGCAACCGTGGTGCCAGGAATCGCAACATGTGATATGCCGACCAATTTGTTGGAGAGTAATGTTTTATTTGTTTGGGCCCCCCTGCCTCGAGATTGAAAAACAACGACAAATTTGAGATAGAGTTGTTATTCGATATATACATATATACAAGACTAGAGCTTGGAACCGTTCTTAGATTCCGGCTGATGTTGTTCGAACAACCATCATCTTATCATCAAACCAGAATATTATCCATCAATTAACAATTTGGATCATCCATGTAAACAAACCGAATCGAAGTCATTACAGATTCACGCGAGAAACACCTGGGCTGAAAGACTACCAGGCTGTTTTTGATCATATCTATCTTTTCTCAGTGGGATTGCTTTTAGGAATTTATCTCAGTTTATTACTTATATGACTGCACCTTTCAACACCTAGAATGTGGATAACTAAACAAAAGTGCCAAATTAAACACAACTTTTTGCAATTATGTCACATAATTTAAGTGGGCAACTAAACACTTCTCATTCCAGATGACTGCTCTTCCTTGCAACGATTTTTTATGCATGGACACAATTGTACCATTCCTCTCTTGACCCTAACCCTAACCAGGCTGTTTTTGATCATATCTATCTTTTCTCGGTGAGATTGCTTTTAGGAATTTATCTTAGTTTATTACTTATATGACAGGCCGATAGGGCCTTTGGCTCAGAAATTTGTCATAGGTCATTATTTGATATCATTTGTAATACTACTATACGTATGCAATATGCAATTATCGTACAATATTGATGTTCAACAATATAATTGTCATTATGTGAGTTGTGGACTGAAAGACATTGCCGATGCAAGCAGTCTGTCGAGTCACACTGTATGATGTAACTCCTCCACAAGCCACAACAAAAATTAACAGAATGGCAGAATGGCAGAATGGTGGAATGGCAGACGGAATGGAAATATGGCAGGAATGGCGGATGGAATGATGGTGTAATGGCAGAATGGTCAAATGGTGGGAAAGCTGGAATGATGGATGGAATGGCAGAGTGGTTACCGAATGGCAGGATGGTCGATTGGCAGGAATGGCTACCTACCTACTATTTTATGGTACACACCACCGTTCTGTTAGTGCTGAGACAAAAACACTACCGACACAATTTTGTCGTCTAAGTGTTGACCCTAAGCACATCTTATGGTAGACCCCCACAAACACCCATACCAAGAACCTACATACGAACCAAGTTCCAACCCCCTCCCCAAAATTCTGATGCAACACACACCACATACCAGCATTCACTCTACATTTTTTGCTGACGGTCACAGCAGTCCCAATTCTCCCCACAATGGCCGATTCACCACGCCAGATGTGGGCTGCAAACAGGGAAAGGGTGTGCATGGAAGATGCAGCCCAAGAATCCCATGGCACTTACACTACTTGATAGTGAATTTGAAGAGCCCAATGAAACAGAAGGAGTAGGACAACAGGCACTGCAATCATTTGCTACACCATCCTCAACACAACAAACAATCTCTACCCTGGGCACTGAGGATGATGAAGGTGAGGATGTACTACCACTCAAAAGTGTGTTTCATTGTCGAAATAATATCCATGCAAGGATTGTGAATGATGGTAAAGAGGGGTGGGAATGTGGTTGGTGTGGAAAAATATTTGTGCCAAGGCATGAGTCAAGGGCACTTTGGCATCTCTTAAAAATCAAGAAGGGTGATTTTGTTGTTTGACCATTCATCAACAAATATTTTTTGACTTAAATCCAAATGGCACTGTCAGGGGTGCTGTACAAGATATCAAGGATGATAAGTTTTGGAAGTGCATATATTTGTTACTTCATGCAGTTTTCCCTGCCTCAGATTGCTTTGTTACTGCACTAAAAGCAAACCAGCAATTGATAAAATATTCTTCTTATCACATAGGACTACAATTGCCCTCTACAAGTCGGAGGAGTTCTTGAATGATGGCATCTGTTTGGTTATCTCAGGAGTGATTCTAACTTGAATCGAGAGGGTAACATGGTTTTGGGGGACAGATGTGAGGAGGAAAGTGATGGAGAGAGTGCTGTCTTTGGAGATGATGATGACATCCAACCTGAGGATGAAAGCAAGAGTGAAATGGAAGATAATGCACCCACAGAACTAAGTGAAGAATTTCCCTATAATTTGATCATGTCTTTTGGATGTCAGGTCATCTGGCATTGGAACAAGCACAAAAAATGCATTGAGCATGAATATGCCATAGCAGGTTGGGCATTGTGCATCATGGATGATGTCCAAAAGGATGTCTTAGAGCGACTGACAGGATTACACCGGGATGCAATTGCTGAGGTGTAAGTCGACTCCATGTACCACCTTGTCCTAACACTAACCAAGCTATTTCTTCTATGTCTATGCCAGAGATAATTGACACTTTTTGGAATGAGTTAAGGGCATTTCAGAACTGCACACCTCCTTATCATGAGCCAAGCCAATGGGCAAGTTATGATGTTGCACAAGGCAATTCTTACCTATGGCATGAGAAGTATTCCATTCCATACACCTCAGTGCTGGGATTTCTGGCATGCCATGTTACATCAAAACTTTGTGGGATAGGTCCAGCAGAGAGAAGCTGGGATGGAGTGAAACAAATCAAGGATGGGAAAAGATCTCACCTGAGTGGTGCTTCAATGGAGAAGAGAACCATCATGTTTGTTTCTTCAAAAATATCACAGACTAGAACTCTATGTGATCGCATGGAAAAATTAGATGCAAAGGGACATAATGCAATGTTTGGAGATGACAATATCAATTTTGATTTGCAACTTGAGAGCTTTGGTGTTGACATGTGGGCATTGAAGGAACCAGCAATTGAGCATGTGTTTTGGGCATGGGTGGAAGATTGGGAAGAGGATGCACAAAAGAAAAATGACTGTGTTAATGAGGCACTGTTGCTTGCAAAATATAAAGGTCTTGTCTTTCATGACCCTGACTCTGGGAGATCATTTTCTGTTTGGGAACAAAATATGGAGTCTCACCAAGGGAGCGGTAATGGATGGTTTGTTGTTGCTGTTAGTGCCAATGATGAAGATGATAACAAGGGATTCTCACTGGAACTTGCATGTGAATTAATAGGGGTCACTCCACAAAAGGATGAAGTTCAGGTAATGGCTCATCAGACTGATGAGTAGGGTGTGGGGGGACAATAATTAGTAGGAGTAGTTCTCTTTTATGTTAGACATTAATTGCTAGACAGTTGTTGCATAAACACAAGTATCCCCTTCCCCCTTCTTTATGATGCTCTTCAACCAACTTCCCCACTTCTTTTCCACAAAAAACAGCTCCACCCCCCCCTTCTTTTAATTGTTCTTGTGTTCAGGTCAAAACCACCCCTCATTCCATTGTCCAGTCATTATGGTACCACCCCTCACTCCCTTTGCCAATTAGGGAAATTTTGGAGGCACCTCACAAGGTGCATATCCTTTGGCATGATTGTAACATGCTTTGCATAAATGGCACACCAGTTGCAGTGCAATGCTCTGGATGCACAGATCCTTTACAGAATATAGATGGCGCAACTTACCCAAAATACCGATGAAACTATTTCCGGAATGACCTCATGAACCAGCCGCTGAAATGGTGCCTTCCAGATCAAAAGTTCTGTTCCCTTTTGGTACTTACGGATCTCCCAAAGGGCAACTGTACCCGGATGATAACAATGGGGCTTCTTCATGCCTGCTTGAGCTGGTTGTCAATGTCAACCGACATTTGCTTGAGTGCATTGCTGATGCTGTAGATGAGCCTGGTATTTTGCTGCCGCATCTTGTGCCATTTTCTGCATTGTCTCTGTCCATGCTGCACTGGTTGCAAATTGAAACCTTGGTGCCTTGCCTCCAGTGGACTTGTGGGCAGTTTATTTGGTTCTTGCCATGACAATGATTTTATGAATGATGATTCTGTGTTTGTTAGGTTGTTGTGGTTTGGTGGAAGAAGCATGGAATCGTGTCAGTCTCTTTCTCATTGAATCGCTTCTGTTCTGGTACTAGTCTACATACATGAAAAAAATTTCATCATCTCAGTTGGCATCAATTCCAGTGATTGGATGGATTTTTTTCCAGCTTCTCACAGCGATTTGGTGCCAAGTTAAGTGATAAGCTGGAAAATTTTCCGGATTTATCATGTATGTAGATTAGTACCAGAAAAGCGATAGATAGGGTGAATCAACCGACCCTTCTGTGATGAGAGGAGGAGGAAACAACCTGAAAAAAAACAGCACACATCTCACTATTGACACATTCATGATGGATGATGCAACTAACACAACCACTGCCACTGCCACCTCTGGCAGACTGGCAGCAGAGGAGGAGGCATGGGCAGCAACATTGGTGGATCAATTAATTGGGGGAAGAGACTGGTGTGCTCAAAATATAATGAAATAGTGATGAAAAAGGGCAAGGGCTTGTGTCATAAACATGGCAATCACAAGAGGTGTGATTTCCAGGCTGTGAGAACTTTGCCCAAAAGAAGGGCATTTGCCTCAAACATGGCAAGGCCTTACATGGCTATGACAGGAAAAAATGCACAACACAGCACTAATGCTGTGATGGGTGGCCATTGCAAGGCCCATGGTGGCAAGTGCCTTTGCATGATTGAGGGATACAGCAGAAGTTGTGCTGCTTTCACTACAGAGCTACTAAAGGTAAGTCTGGATCAGATTGGTAGCCCAGTATTACCAGAGTAATGGGCATGGTGGGATTGGAAGTTGTAGAATATTTGGGGATTAAAAAAACAGGGGTGAGGTTCATGTTGACTGCGGATGGGATGATGTGTTCTTTGCTATTTTAGGGGTTTGTCAATCATGGAGAGAAGCATATATTGATTTCCTTAACTGGATCAAACCAAAGATAGGATTGATGCCAATTTGGGGATTCTCCAAAAGAAAACTGAATGTTTATGGATTTCTAAGTTATTTGGCAGAGGATGATAGGAGGTTCAGATCAGCAACCACAATTTATGTTCCATGTGGGAAAGGGAAAGCAGAGAGGTTGTTATACAGAGATGTGAAGGCAAGATGCCCTGCTATGATGAAACTAATCCCCAGAACTTGGCTCATGGTAAATGATATATATGTCAGGGAGGATCAGGGCAGGCATAAATGTTATCGTGTGTACAAACATGATAAAGAATACATCTAAGGGGAAACAGCTTAGATTAAATATGCCTGCGATGGAAAGTATGAAAAGGTCCAGGAGCAACAGTTGGTGCAACTGGAATAATTGGTACCGTGGAGGTGGTGAGCAAAACCAACTAATTTTTATATAAGTTAATGCTTTAGTAAGATGGTTCGCTTACCGTTGAACCAACCTCTCAAGTTGTCTTGCATTATCAAGAAGAGTAGCAATTTCCTCAAAAAGGGATACAGATTGCCTTATTGTTTCATTGAGCTCGGAGCTCGGCAGTCACATAGTGAGTTGCATCATTGTGACCGGACATGTAGGTGAAGTCATCACCAATATCTCGTACTGGATTATTGACATAAATAGCAACCTCAATGTGTCATATCATTGTGCAGAGTTCAACCTGAGAGATGTGTTGTAGTTGCAATGGATTGTGGGTGAGTGGAACAGTCACAGGGTCTGGGAGGGGGGTGTCAATTGTACACCTCCACTGTAGGTGGATCCACAGTGCTAACTCTTTGGGGTGGGTAGCTTGAAGGTATTCAAGAATTTGGCAGATACTGCTCTCCCAAAGAGTAGCATTAACCTCAGCTGTTCGGAGACAGTTCCTACCTTCTACACCAATGTCGAATCTGATAAATAGATGGTCAAACTGATGGATGCATCATTCTTGCACTAGCCAAATTTTAGAGGAGAAGGCATTGCTCAGAGGCTTCAAGTTTTGCCTGTAAATTAATGAGATGAGCTTGCCAAAGAGCAACAAGAGAACCCTCCATCAATTTTTAAATATGTGTGGCATCAAGGGTGTGAGAGGGAGGCTAGTACTACTACAACATGCATATATGGGCTTCTTACATAGAGTTGGGGCTCCTCAGTCAGACAAACCTCTTTCGCTTCTGACTATGCACTCACTTAAGTAAGTACTATTACTTCATCTTGCTCTTAGTGTCTTATCTACCTAAGTATTGTAATAACATAAGTAATAGTTATAGCCAACATGGCAGCCAACATATTGGCCAGTGACATGTCAGCACAACATTTGGGGTCCTTGGCCAACATGTTTTTGGACATGCCAGGCAACATAAAACATGTCCGTCATTTTGACCCTCGGGATGACATTTCAAAATCCGACATTCCCAGCTAAGGTGGATGCCATGGTCACCATGTTTTTGAGAAGGTAGGTATTGTATCTGTGCCTGGTAAGAGAGATCGTGTATTGGAGAGCCTTACTTAAAATAGAGGAGCGGTCTTTTTACGGAACGGTCCATTTTAAGGAATAACTGTACCCGGAGATTTTTTCTTCCCGCCATTTTTCTGTGTGTAGGAACTCTTGGTTTTAGGTTGTAACCCCGTCTCCTCCTCCTCCGCGAGGTTTTAAATATTTTGGCCATCTCCTCCTAAATATTTTGGCCATCTTCTCCTCCTCCGCAAGGTCCATATCATTTAGTACAGGGATTGGAGGGCTTCCCCCTAAAACTTGTCCAGGCCTCGCGCCATCCTCTCATCATCCTGCTCCCTTAATTGTCTTCAGTTGTCCATGAAACAAACTAAGAAAAAAGTAACACATTTTAAATCTGGATTTTACAATCAAGTTAAAATAAACACCACCGTGCTAGATCTGCTGCCGCCCCCACCCCCCCCCCACTACTTAGTTGATGACCCAGTCCACCGAATACCGAATGCCTTCCCAGCAGAGCGCCCAAGATGTGCAGAGCGCACCCTTCACTGTTGCAAAATAATAAATGACTCATACTTATTAATACTCCTTGTCATCTCTTTCTCCAAAGAACTAACATAATCAGGCTTCCTCATCTTTGAACGATCTAAGGTAATATTGTAAACAGCAAAAAGTATTGACTCGATCTCCCCAACAGTCAACTTACTAACATCACGACCTTTCTCTTCAAGTTTCATCACAGACGCTGGCGCTTTCTCATTGTACGTCTTATTCTTTTGTTGCTTCTCCATTTCCTTGTCCGCAGCATCCATACGCTGAATTTCTGAAACCGAGGTGGCCATAACGAGCTGTTCCTTCATCCTCTTCATATTCTCAATACTATTGACAACACCGCAGTGGCCAACAAGATATCCACATGAGTTTAATTTGTGTTTTGCATGCTTGCGAGCAGCTTGGTTTCCGACGTAGTCCTTTATAATAGCACCCCGGCGCAGCTGATTGGCTGTTGGTTGAATACATTTCAGGGAATCAGGGTATAGATGCACTGAAAGTCCCAGGCTTGGCTCCAACGGAGTAATTTCATCTTCATCGTCCCTTCTCCCTTTTGATGCTGCATGTTGAACATTTCGAAAACGACACATGTGATTGATTAGTTCCTCTCCTTTCAGAGGTGGTGTACCCACATCATTCTTTGGATTCAACATTAACATGTATAGGTTATCATTCACAGATGATTTGTTTGCATTAGAATCAACAACTGCCTGAGGTGTTGCTGTTGCAGCCGCATCAGAACATGCTACTGCTAAATCTGCAACATCGAATTCTACCATCTCAGGATGCTCTCGTGTCACAATTACACAGACATGGACATCATTCATCTGATTGTACGCAAGACGGCATTCGAACGAAGCATCCAAAGACAAGCTGCAGTGTAATTGAAATTATGACTCGCAACTATGGTCGTCACAACCTTCCTGTCTGCCGGCTGCATTGCATGCCAGAATGATGGCAGCATTGCAAATTTTTCTTTGGGCGTTGGATCAATATTTTCATCCTTGAAACTCTTGCTTGCCCAAAGAAATCCAGCAATCTTCTTGCAAAACACTGGAAAAGCTACTCGTGTTCCTGGGTGAAGATTGACACGCTGAAATGATGAAACCCAGGTAGCCTCTGATGTTGCCCTGACAATTCGCATCACAGTCAAAACAAGGTCGTATTGATCGATATGAGTCTTTCCTGTTTGCCACTTCTTGGCCCGGCGCTGATCGTAAAGTGACTCTGCAGCATTCTTCTTGTCATTTTTGGCTGTTAGTTGATCATATCCTGATTAACATGTGAGGAGTTTGACTCCTCTTTTAGAGATATGATCTTCCGCTCGAATCTTGTGAGCATTGAGGACATTCTCATGTGACTTGAATCCATCTAGAAGCTCAGTGACATACCAATCCTGATTCTCTTTCATAAACGGAAGTTGACGATAACCCTTCACAATGGCCTTTGATGCTTCCAGCCATGCATCATCAGTAATGTGTGCATTCTCTGTCATTGGAATTGTCGAACCTTTGGCCATGCCAAACCTCACTAAGTAATCATCATTGAAATTCTTGTGGCGTTTTTTCCCCATCAGTAGGAAAATGGTTGGCCCGGTGATTCCAGAGGCAGTTCCAGTATGCACGACAGTGATTGAACAACGGCAGTCTGTGAGGAGCTTCTCCTCCTTCTTCTTATCGGCCGCAGCAAATACTCGAAGGTTGCTGTGGCAATCACTCATGAGACACATTTCTTCAAGGCCAATAATGAAGTTTGGCATGACCTCGCCAAATGATTTGCCTGATAACTTGCCCAGTCCTGTGTTCTTGGTCCTCATAAAATCATAAACTTAATCAACTGCACGATGCCAGTGATATTGCTGTGCAGTATTTATATTTGTCCTGTCACTAGTAGTTGCTTGAACTTTTTGCTTGATTTTCTTAAGCACACCCAGTTTAGAATTCGCAGGCAAGACATAATGCTGTATCTGCCTTCGTGCGGCAACCCTCGTGAGGTCAGGCTTGAGTTCTTGGATCATATCAACTGCCTCTTATGACGACAGGCCATCATTTTCTTGATCAGCACACGCAAGAACACACCCAACAAATTGGATATCATCGTTTGACAACCACTTCTTTTTGCCACGAGATCCATCACCAAGAATGCGTGGATTAGTAGGCTTGACGTACTTATAAAATGTTTGAGGGGGAATCCCATACTGCTTTGCAAATTCGTCATAACATTTCTTATGACACCCCTCCTTGATGTTGTTGATGTTGTCAGCCATTCTTTTGTGCCAATCTTGAATGGCCTTTTCCAGCAAATCACGGTGCTCTCCTTTTCCCCAATTGATGCGCGTCTCTTTTGGGAGGAATGGAACATTTGCTGCAGCCGCAGGTGGAGGAGGCTGTTCTTCTCCCCCTTCTAACATGTCGAGTCGGGCTTTGCCATCATTGTCAGCCAATCCGTCACCACCGTGTTGTGTTTTCCTCTTCTTCGGTGGACGACTACGGCCACAACCTGGGGGGGGGGGGGGCTTTGATTTCATAGCAAAGTACTGCATAAGCCCCCCTTCTCCAGCATATGCCTTGGCAGACTCGGCTCCAAATAGTCTCTGTGGACAGGGCATCGTCAGATAATATGGGGGGGGAGTATTGGGGTCGGGGATGGTAGCAATTACAATAGAGTGGTACGATGTGAGTGTTCAATTTTTATGGAAGCAAATTTTAGTCGCGCCAAATATATTGACACACCGTTGGAAAGAGGAGATCAAGGGGAGCATTTTGCGGCATGTAAGTGTATTTTTTGCTAGGCAAAGCTAGTGATTCCTTAAAATGGCTAGCCACTACCCAGGGCCGAATCCCACGATTGACTACAATTGCCCAAAACTTCATCAATATTTGGATTTGAAAAGATGGAGTTAGTTTTCCTGGATACTCCTCGATGATACGCTTCGTTTGGCACACTCAAAAAGTACAAATTCAAAATGTCATGATTTGAGAAATGGTCAAAAAAAGTCAGGCCTAAAATGACCGCTCCTCTACTTGAGAAAAAATTGTTATTATTATGTATCATTTGCACCAAGTGAATTAGTTTGGATGGGTGTGAAGCATAATTCTTTCTCACCAGAAAATTGTGGGAAACAATTATGCTTTGCACCCATCTGCAACCAAAAAATACAATGGTTTTTAGTATCATACATACCTACTAAGAACATTATTTGGTCATCAAATTTAATTGTAACTCAGATGTATTTTTATGTCATTAGAGTCATCCAGTTTATGTCATAAAAATTAATGCAGCCAGATCAATTTTGGCTTCTTGAGAAGGATTTGGAGAAGAAGTGAGTGGTATTGTACAGCCTCAACCATGTCAAAAAGTCATTATTTCACCCCACCATTCCCAGATTACCCGTAAGAGTGCAAGGGTGCATCCATATGCCTATTCACAGCATATGAATGTGCTCAAACACTTTTTACATATACAATATGAATGCTCAGAAGAAGTAAGTAGTATTGTATAGCATCAACCATCTTTAAAAGTCATTATTTCACCCCACCATTTCCAGATTACCCAAATCTGGGTCAGCTTGGCCAGCAGTGTAACAGTGCAAGGGTGGGCCCATATGCCTAATCACAGCATATGAATGTGCTCAAACACTTTCTATATATACAATATGGATATGAAGAAGAAGTGAGTGGTATTGTATAGCCTCAACCATGTCAACACATCATTATTTCAACCCACCATCTTTAGATATCCCAAATCTGGGTCAGCTTGGCCAGCAGTGTAACAGTGCCAAATATAATTTACCAAAAGATTGCACCATCTGCACTATTTGCTGGGACATCAGACTTATATAAGCCCAAACTATGGGTTGCCAAAACCATTTATCTGTCATGAAAAAGATTCCTCCCCTTCCATGAATTTTATTGTTTTCAACTAACCATATCTTCTTCATTAATCATCCCCTGCCATCCAAAATTTTGATGGGGATCTCGCAAATCTAATTTTTCAAAAGATTGCACCATCAGCTGGTTCCACAGACTGATGTAATTCCAAGTAATGGGTGGTGGAAACCATTGATCCTTCATAAAAATGATGCCTCCCCTTCCATGAATTTTATCATTTTCAATGAACTAAATCTTAATCAATATTCATCCCCTGCCATCCAAAATTGTGGTGGGGATCTCACAAATATAATTTACCTAAAGATTGCACCATCATCCAGAACTGCAGACTGATGTAAATCTGAATAATGGGTGTCCAAAACCATTGATCCATCATAAAAATGATATCTCCCCTTCCATGAATTTTATCATTTTTCAATACTGTAGACTATCAAGGTATAAGTCAAAATGACAGTACATTATTTCTCATGCATATTAATGAATCCATGAAGGCAAAGGAGATCTTTTCTTTTTCTCTAATGGCTTCCAGAAGAACCCTCTTCATGGCAAATCTGAACATCCCCACGAGCAACCATTTGTTGTCATGTGTAAGAGCCCCAACAGTAAGGGTTACCAAACTAGTGCTGCATCACGTTCTGCTTACAGTACTCCTGTGGCACATGCCAAATCTTGCTATAAAGGAGAGAAGGCTCTCCATGACTACATTCATAGTAAAATGAAAAAAGAGACTGGTGTTGCATCAAGAAATCTTAAGCTTAAGCAGCTAGACATATATTCTACATACAAGGCAAAGCATAGTGCTCAGGACTGTGCTCTGCATCACTGGATAAAGCTTGTCTGCCTTCACAACATTCCCATTACAAAGATCAAAGATCATAACTTCAGCAGTTTGCTAATTACTGATGAAGTCTCCTATCATGTTTTTATTCACACTATGCTTGGTTGTCAATGCTTGTGGAGGCAAAGATTGCCAAGGAGATGGAGGGGAAGAAGGGAACCATTATCCATGACGGTTGGAGCAAATTTGTAAAGCATTTTGTTTGTTTACTAGCAAGATTAACACATGCAAGAGGAATGTTGAAGGAGAGATGTTGATGGAGCCAGTGATGACATTGCTCACATGTACCACACTTCCACATGATGATGCAGCAGAAGAGGTGGGTGATGTCAATGATGGTGAGTGTGTGACAACATCGCTGTGCTAGATATGTTTATTTTTCACTGATTTCTTTTTCTTTAATCAAACAATCTCAGTTTTGGGACATTGCACTGCAACTAAATTTAATCCAGATACATAGAAAACATGCCTGCTAGATTGAAGAATTGTCCACCATCAATCCAACATGTCAGGTTGGGACAATTGATCTTCCGTGCAGCATTAGGCCATGTCAAGTGTTGGTGGCCATAGTTGTGGTGGCATTTCCTCTCCTAAGAATATTACTGAATCCGTCATTGGTAGCATGTCTAATTTTTAGACAAATAATGGATGGGGGGTGGTCTAAATGTGGTCTAAAAAATCCTAAATTTTCCTCACTACCTAGCAAGCCCTCCTCACTTGCAGTAGAATCCAAGCCTAACAAGATGACACAATCAAGGCGGTGACTCGGTAGATCCCATCAACTATGTGGGAAACAATTTGGGTTGTATAACAAATGGTGAACATACTTAAAGTCGGCCGATGATTTTTCCTGCATATGACACTTACTATTCCCATATAGCCCTCCTGGATGCTGCTATTTAGCTCCATCTAATCTTTTATATCAAATTATGACAGCTGTCTGCAAGTTGCAGGAGGATACTGCATCTTGCTGGGTTTCTGGTGTTGCACTTACCTGGTAATCAGCACTAGTATACTTTCAGGACTGATGTACCCTGGTACTAAGTATTACAATTTTTTTTGGTAACTATGTAATTATATAGATTGAGTATGTGTTACTTTAGTTACATATAACTCAAGTTCCTTGCTGCTGTCCATTTTTGCCAATCATTCCCATCAAATGCCCTCCAAAGCCAACCTTTTGGGCCAAGCCCTCAAATCAAGCCCAATCCCCCACTCTGTTTTGACATATCATGTCAAAAGCCATCAGCTAAGGCCACATCAATGCCATCAGCATCTTCCATCTCCTGTAGAATAAATTGTAGGAAAAAAAATACCCACCAATATGATATGCGCATTAGATGCGCTTCATCTCCCATAGAAAAACTATCTCAAACAATTACTAAAATTCAGTAAATTGAGCATCACTGCTACAAAAACCACAACAAGATTGGCATCCATGCATGATTTGTCATCCAGCTTATTGCCAGCCATGCTGTGCTCCTTGCTGTTGTCTGGGTTTTCAATGTCAACAGAAGTGCTCAGGAAGATGTTATTGGTAGGACATTCAATATCGTACTGCCATGCCCCAGTAGTCAGGTTATTTCTCATCTTCCAAAAGTTCTTCCTTCATCTGTATATGCCATTTTATCACCTTTTGGGTACCAATATATCACCTTCCTGGTGATGATTTTTCACATTTCTGGTCCTACTTCAACATCTTCCTATTTGAATACATATAAACTTTTTGGTACGTTTGTACCTATAGATAGATTGAGTATGTGTTACTTTAATTACAACATAACTTAAGTAAGACACACACTTGCTAAAGTACTATTATTTAAGTACTTTTGTGTTGTGTACAGTTAACAGCTTAGGCTAAGATTGCATTCAGATACTCAGATAGCTGGGAAGTTGCATTTTCTCACAGGGTTTCTTTTCTGCTTTCTCAGGCTGTTTAAATTTATTTCCCGGTCAGAATATAATCACAGGTCCGGCCTGGTGGCCGATAGTTGGATATGCCTAGTCACAAGGAATTTTTTGGGCCTCTCTCCGTAGATGCCTGCAGAAGCAAAAAATACGAATAACCCCTTTTGTGCGCCTTCACTTTTTTCACGTAGCTTTGTACTATTCCTACGTATTAGTTGAACCACCTCCCTTGACGCACATCTCGAAAAACCGGTCAACCATGGTGGCCGGCGGAAATGGCCCCTAGCGCCGCCTATGGGCCAGCGACGCCCAAACCAAGCATACCCGCCTCATCCCCACATCATGGGCTAACGTGTGTACGCTTTGTTTGGGCGTCCCGAGCGTAGGGGGCGAGTGCTACAGTAATATACACACCTAGAAAAGTGTAACATTTATTTATACACATTATTTATACCCCTCCCGCATTAAAATAGACCCCGATCGTCTCGTCCTCCCCCTTAAACTCGCCAAATATGTCGTCATTTTATTTGATTGTTGTGTGGTTGTTATGCTGTGATAGTGAATTTTGTCGTCATCATTTTTTCCGTCATCATGTCTTATCCTTTACTGCGGCCATAGGGCCACCCTTCTCGCCGATGACGACCGAACTAAGCGGCCTGCCGCCGTTTTTCGTCGTACGTTCTCCTCGTTGTCCTTGGCCGTGGCCATCAACGTTGTCATCGACATGCGGAGGATCGTGGTCCCCATCGTCCATTGTCATCCTCGACCTCCCTGTCATCGTCCGACTCTTCGTCCTCTGCCTCTTCCCCTGCCATTCCTCCTCGTTGCGATTGTTGCTTTCCACCCCCACCTCTTCGTCCACCCCTCCATCTTTGCTGTTGATTGTTATATTACATATTTTAATGGGGCCGCATCGTTGTCATCATACCCCCCACGGACTGCCCCTCTTACCCGTCTCGTCCCATCACTTCCCTTGCTTAGCCCCCTCCATTGCTCACCGCGCTTCCACCTGGCTGCCCTCCATTCTTTGTTGATTGTTGTTTTTATTTGTTACCACTCGCGGACCTCAATCTGCTCCACCCATTCGTCTAATATTCGCACGACATTGACTACCCACCACCGTCCACCGTTGACCCTAGGCACCACAATACGAAGGCGACGACAGCCTTGATGCGGCCGTCGACAGGGCTAACCCTACCTAAAGAAATGTGCTCGACAACCGCCGAGCGCAGGTCAGGGTAGTGAAAAAATCCACCATTGGCCTTGAATATGCGATCCATGGTATGTCAGGAACATGAGATAGACAAAGGCGGGAAGTGGAAATTTAACTTCCCGGCTATCCAGAGGGCACTTCCTGAGCGGCCAGGAAGCGGGGATTTTTTCCAATTTTTCCGTTCAGGCAACTTTTTTGAATTTTTTGACATGTTCCCAACTATCCAGTCGGCCGCTCGGGAAGTGCCCTCCGGATAGCCGGGAAGATTCTTTCCGATTTTTTTCCGTTCAGGCCATTTTTTTGAATTTTTGGACATGTTCCCAACTATCCAGACCTAAAACAATCACATTTTGGGGAACGGATAAGCGGGAAGTTAAGCCGGAGGGAAGTTTCAATCGTGGATTCTCAAAAAAAACTTCCCGGCTATCCAAGTATCTGAAAACAATCTCAGCCTAAGTAAGTTTGTTTTGAACCCCGCCGTCCGTCCCCCGCCCCAGGAGTTGTTTTAGATATTCCATGGGAACCGCAATATCCCTGGAGTCAGGACGGGGCATATCCGGAGGTGACAGCGTTGCTACAGCTACCTTCGATGAAGCTTCGCCCTCCTCAAACTTCGGGTTTTCGTCGCAAGAAGCACAGCATCTGTCATCTCTACGACGCTTAGCGACGATCGATGAGACGAAGCGTTCGGGGAGTACTTTTATCGAGGTCCTGTGGATACTCTCCCGTCGACATTTGGCACCCCCCTCAGATCAAAGCCGATGCCAGCAAGTGAGCGCACTGTTTTCCACGTTCCCTTCGCTGAGCAAGCTTCATCCTCTGGAGGACATATTCGTCAATCACGATCAGTTCTTGGAGACTCTGTCATATCTTATTGGTGACAACGAGTACCGCCGTAACGATGTTTCCATGGAATTTCTGAGCTCCGTTTGTATATGTGACGACGAATCAATCCCAGCATATGATGTGGTTGAGCTGTGCTTCGAGATGGCATCGATATCCCATTATCTTCTCCAAGAGAACGCATTCGATGATGCTGATGGAGTTATCGAATTGATGGGGATGAGGAATTTTTCGTCCGAAAATTCCATTGTGCAATCCATGACCAACTCGTTATTGGAGTATGCGAAGAAATGTCGCGAGGATGATCGTCACTTTGGGAAGTATGTCGGCAATGGAGCATTCGCGAATTCAACATCGCCAATGATTGCCGATGGCAATGTCACTAGGGCGGAACTGTCCGACTGGCAGAGGAAGGTTGTCCCGGATTTGATCCTGTGCTCCTTGGCGAGATTTCTCCGCGTTGTTTTATTTCCGCCGGAATACGCGACATTCCGGCAGAATGGAACGAAGCCCTTTCCGACTGTGAGAACTTCCAAGGAAATCACATCTCAAATCACCACAAGGGTGAAGGAGGGAGAGATCGTGCCAATTTCATCGCAAATTTTTGGATTAATTACTAATGGACAGACTGCCGGGACGATACTTTCGGCTCCAGTATTCGCATTCGCATCCATCTCTGTGCCTAAATTGGGAGAAAAATGGTATCAAATATATGCCGGCGAAACCGATGGGTGGACATTCCAAGCTCTCGAGAATTCCATTTTAGGTTACGAAGGACCCACGATCCTCGTCATCCAAGCCAACTCTGACCACGACAGGAACGCCACAGTCACGCTTGGAGCGTACACGGCGTCGAAATGGGAAAAGAACAAACGAGACTTTTTTGGCACCCCCGACTGCTTTCTGTTTCAACTACAGCCGACATTGCGAGTCCTCAATTCACTGCCTAAGTCTGGGACGAGGGGGGGACATTACATGTACTTTCACTCCAATACCAATGTTCAAACGAACAATCCTTTGAGAAAGGATGATTTGACAGAAGGTTTGGGATTTGGGGGCACCGTCCGCAAGCCGAGACTATTTATAGATGGTAATTTGGAGTACTGCAGCGTCTCTGACCAAGATACATCTTTTGAGGAGGGATGCCTGGGATTGCCTCCTTCCAACGACCCTTTTTCGTCAATGCTTTCAACATCGACTTATAATATTTATTCGCTGGAAGTATATGCCGTCGGAGATGAAACATCGATTCACGGCGGCTTCAGGGCCCAACGGCAGCACCGAGATATCGCGGACGCTACACTACGAAATGCACGAACTGTCGACAAGGCGGCATTCTTGGGCGATATGAGGAATGGTTTCATTGAAACGAAGGCTTTTGCTCATAGGGGTCAGGTGGATGGTCGAGCGAACGGGTATTTGAAGGGACCAGAGGGAAAAGCTAATGGCTTGTGATTGTCAATGAATGCTATTAAAAATCGATTATGTAGCTAAAATGGCTTGCAATGAAAGGGTTTTTCTTTACACGATTAGCCCTTGAAATCAAACCAATCAATGACAATGCCCCATACCACTTTCCTGCCCTTTGGCTTGATGAATTATCGCCGCCTTAGTAGTGGCGCGTCGGTATCAAGCAAGAATGATATCAAAAGAAACCACCTCTCTATTCGCCATCCCTGACAAAACCCCTTCCACTCTCATTACTTATTGAAGAGACACGTCTTCGTGCACTTCTTCAGACCGCAGCCCTGACACTTCCCCGTCTCGCTCCTCGTGCTCTTCATCTGCTGCTCCTTCCTGAGCATCGCCTTCTCCTTCTGCCTCTCCTCCTCCTCGAGCGCGAGCTTGTCAAGCAGACGCTGCGCCTCCATCGCCTCACGGAAGCGCTTCCTCTCCTCCTCCTCCTTGATCCTATTCTCTTCCTCGGCCCGCCGGGCCTCCTCCAATACCTCGGCGATGCGCCTCTGCTCCTCCTCGGCCTTCTCGGCCTCTGCCCTCATGATCGACGCCATCGCCGACTCGACGTCTGCGTGACCGAGCGCACGCGTCAGGGCCTGTAGGGCGCTAAGGGCGATGTCCCGAATGTCCTCGAATTGCACGTTCTCGACGACCCTCTTCAATTCTGGCACGAGGAGGGGCCCGAACGGCGCGACGGCCGCGGGCGAGTCGACGAGTCGACTCATGTTCTCGATGACGACGCAGCACGCACGCTTCCTAATGGCATTCTTCTCCTTGAGTCCCCGGCTCAATATCGGGCATAATATCGCGAGGGTGCTAGCGTCGACCGCCGCGACGAACGTCGTGGCCATTAGCTCCTCCACCGCCTTGTACGTGTCCGCCGGTTTCGATACCGCGTGGACCACGGCGGGTATGGCAGGCCTTATGTCCGGATTGTCGTTCGTCTCGCAAACGGCGAGCAATGCCGCAGTCGCCGCCTTCGTCACCTGCGGCTTCGTGTCCCATATCTGACCGGTCACGGTGGGTATGACCTCGGGCAGCATCTTCGACATCTGACGAGGCGCGCGCTCGGCGACCCGCGATAGCCGTTCGAGCGCCGACGACTTGACCCTCCACTCCGGACTGCGCAATGCCTCGAATAGCACCGGTACCACGAGGGCCGTGACCGCCAGGGGGTTGACGATCGACACGATCGACTCCGACGCGTCCGACGCCGCCTCCCTAACCGGCCCGGACGACGAACCGCACTCGTCGAGCGCCGCGGCGAGCAGGGGCACGACGTACGGCTCGATGGACCTCGTGTGACCGTCGCCGATTTCGCACAACGCGCGCAGGAAGAGGAGGGCGCCCTCCCTCGCGTTGGGGGGGATGGTCTTGCCCCGTCTCGTGTCCGTGCCGACGGTGGAATTCCCCGATAGGGATGCCAGGTCCGTCGTCGTCCCCGACGGGTTGTTGTCGGAGTCGGCGCTCGCCATGCTCAACGCGCTCGCTATCCTCCTCATCCCGCCCCCCGGGTGTATCCCGGCGCCCGGTCCATTCCCGAATACCACGCCCATGCCCTGGGGCAACAACGTCCTTTCGATCTCGGCCAGTACGCCGAATTTCTTCAACACCAACACCGGCCCGAGGCTCCGAACCAACACGGCCAGGTCGGCGGCGGCCGTGCCGCGACTTTGCGTCGTCGACGACGTGTGAGGCGCGTTTATGCCCTCGTGGAAGGTGGCGCGTTCTCCCAGGAGATGGGGGAGGAATTCGCTCATCGTGCGATCGCGCTGCACGTCGATGGGCAGGGAGAGGAAGGATTCGAGGGGGGAGGGACCGCCGCCGGGCTGGGGGATGTGGGATAGACAGGACGACGGCTTGAGCGGGGGCGCGGAGCCGCGACGTTGCAATAGCGGCTTGGCCGCCTGGGATGTCGTCGACGACGACGATGATGAAGACGAGGAGGATGGTGGGGCCTGGGGGGCCTTCGTCTTGGCGGATGTTCCCGATTTCAGTATGCCCGTCGATTTGACGCTGCCGCCGCCATTCTTGACCACGCTTATGCCCGTGGTCGATTTCTTGACGCCCACCTTATGGGTCGTCGAGGCGCCAATCGATGTCATGGCGCTTTACTTAAAAAATTATTCCTGGATGGGAAGTGGATAAAAAAATGTGACCTTTGCGGAGTCGGAGGCAAAGGAAATTGGCCAAAGTGCGATGCGTCGGAGATTCCCAATTTTTTTTGTGACGGACCCTCGGTCGTCCGTCCCTTGTTATTATTTTTTTTTTAATGTCTCCCTCTCTTGGTGGTTCCGGTGGTTGAGCTCATAACCCATTTTGGACACGTGTACAAGATCACGGACACGTCATCGTCCAGGAATGAGAGAGAATTCCAGTTCTTGATTCCCGCCGAAAACTACCAACCATTCATTTTAACATAGGTAAATTCACAAGAAACCTCTACAATACCTAGGTAGTAGCCGGGGGGGGCCATGTTTACAACTCTAGAATTACAGAGGAGAGAAAAGGAGGGATAGGGAGAAGGGAGGAAGCGCACCTAGCGGCCGCTCAACAGAGTGCTCCCTCTTGAGAGGATGTGGCGAAAGCAACTGGTCCATCATCTAAATTAGACATTGGGTAAGATCGTCATTTGTTTTTATTCTCGCCTCGCCTTCCCGAATGTGTTGAAATGGGTTGATTTCTACCGACGAAACGAGTTTATTTTACCAATCTCATTCCTCGGATATGGATGCCCAATAATGACGATTTGGACGATGGGAACTCCATCCGTCCTTAGCGAGAAGTTTAGGACATTTCTCGCGCGCACGCTTTAAAACAGCAATTGGGAGGACTATTTTCACTCCCATTTTTCATTGCTGTGCCTGCATGCTACAAAAATCATGCTTTTCGTTCCCATATTTTGTCACGACGATTTTCGGTCGGAGTAATCTTATTGTATAATGCATTGGAGAGAGTCGCGCATTTTCGTTTTAACTTTTCTCTCGTGATTTTTATTTCATCCGGATGCAACACGGAAATCTGACGCTCTCTTTCATCTCTGCATATTTTCGGTCGGACACCGTAAAAGGGCTTTGTCTCAAAATCGTAATCGTACGTGCATTTTTTTTTTCACATAATTCCCATGAAGTCCTCGCCGTTACCTCGGCTCGATGACCTCCCGATGTCGGTTTATCCCCCCTCATCGTACCCGCCGCCATCGTTCTTCGAGGATGCGAATACGGTGTATCCCGCCCTCGTCGTGCCCGCGAAACGCACGAGCGAAATGCAGAGGATGCTGCACGATCTGATATTCCACGAACCGAGGAGGAAGAGCGTTTACTCGGTGGAGGAGGGATTGGATTATACCGCCGAGGGGGATGACGAGGAAATGAAGTACGATCCTTCGAGAGAGCGAAAGTTGGCGCTTGTACGCGTCGGCGGTCCACCCGCGCAAGCGAGACATGGGAACCGCGTCGACGATGTCGAAGGGCGGGAATCGCCGTTGATCGAGGCGAATGATGATGGGGTCTGGCAGGACGAACGCCTTCGATCGTTATTGGGATCGGATGCGGCTGCTGCACCGAGCGTTAACGAGAAAGTTGACGACTGCGATGATGCCGAGTCGACTGCGCCTCGTGGTAAGGCCTGCATTCGAAAATCATACATCCGCCTTCCATCCACCCGGTATGATCTATTGACGGTGGATCAGATCTTGCGTCGCATCATGCCCACCGGAGATGGAGACGGCGAGAAAGCTCTTGATAGATATTACGATGATTGCGACATCAAGGTAAATGACAGCGGCCATCCCATAGTCAAGGAGATTCCGTCGAGCTTCGAAATTGCCGGTCACATCGCGCACGTGAATCTGAACGACGAGGCCCTGCCTTACAAGTTTCTCATCGGCAGGGCGATACTTGATAAGAACAGACCGAGGATAAGATTGGTCGTGAATAAGATTGGCAATATAGAGAATGAGTTTCGGACGTTTCCAATGGAGATACTGGCGACGGAAGAGGAGGTGGACGGGTCTGATTTTTCGCAGACGGCCGAGAGGCTGTGTGCTGGAGTCTGTGGAGAATCCTCGACGACTGCGGTGCAAGTTAAGGTCGGACCGCAACATCGATCGCTAATGCAGGTGGAGGTACGCGAGCACGGATGCCGATTTCTTTTAGATTTCGCGCGCGTTTATTTCAACTCTCGTCTGCAGGGGGAGCATGCCCGTTTGGTTGAGCTAATAGTACACGATGCTAAGCGTTGTATAATTAAGAAAACATCGACGGATGTGAATGCCGAGGCTGGTAATCTTGGCACTGTTGAGAAGGAATGGATTATCGTCGCCGATGCCATGGCGGGCGTCGGCCCGTTCGTCATACCCCTCACGTCGCCGTCCGTCATCGACCATACGACTACGAAAATTAAATGCCACGCCAACGATTTGAATCCAATCAGTTACGAGTACTTGCAGAAAAATTCCAAACTAAACAAGTGCTCTCCCAATCGACTTTACATGTACAATTTGGACGCACGGCATTTCATTCATAAAATGAATGAGGAAGGGATCGACGTGGACCATTTCATTATGAACTTGCCCCAGGTGGCGCCGGAGTTTTTGGATGCTTTTCGTGGTTGGAAGTTTCGTGACTGCGATGACATATTAAGCTGTTCAATGAGCGACAACAACCCGACGAGGGAGATTAAACAATTATCGCGGCTGCCGATGATTCACTTGCACTGTTTTGGCGAAAAGCCTCGGTTTCCCCAGGACGTGACCAGAGTGGACCGCCAGGTGCAGCAGCGATGCGAGGCCGCGTTGGGGTGTCCGGGCTGCTTCGACTCCCCGACAATGACTGCCGAGGAATCTGATGGCGCTATCACCACTCCCGATGTCATGACATATAATAGTGAGTTTCGCATACGTGTCGTACGGGATGTGGGGCCGCGGAAGAATATGCTATGCGTCAGCTTTCGTTTGCCGGTAGTGGTGGGAGGGGTACGAAAGTTGTCGTTGCTTGAGGAAGAAGGCGGCAGTATCTGCAAGAATCCTGCAGAAGGAGTTGACGACTCGATCGATTCTGACATGGCCAATCCTGCCATTGTCGGGGGAGGAGTCAACGGAAACCCAAAAAGAGCGAATGATATTGTTTCTGAAGAAGTAAAGATGCATAATTCTAAACTGATGCGTTTATAGCTGTGACTTACATCAAACAAATTTCACACAACTGGTTTTGTTGTCTATTCGAGAACGTTCACGCAATCATTCAGCTAAGGTGTTCTTAATTCGACAAGGATGCTGGTCACGGCGCAACCCTTAATGACTTCGTTGGCTCTGTGGATTAGTAGTCGTTGCTTTCAACTGGAATTACTGTGACCCATCTGAGTTTCCTTCCCAGCGGGTAAAATCACACTGTAGATCAGTTGAAATGCCTTTCACTTTCATATGCATTCAATACATCAAGTGAATTATTTATTGAAGGAATCCTCCTCTCTGGTGCCTAATACTGACAAGATCATATCGCCACAAGTTCAAACAACACTCTAACAATTAAGTGAAAACCACTGGTGGAATCTTACTGGTCTCTCTCGCCCCCCCCCCTCCCCCTCGCTCTCGCATTCTTAGTAACGTCGCCTTTTCTTGAACGAGCTTGAACTCGGCGGTGTATGGCTGGAATTCGATGCCTCTTCGTCATCCGTGCGACTACTCCGTTTGCTCCTACGTGGCTCGTCTTCCTCAATTTCATCACCCTCAGAAATCTCGCCTTCGTCGACCCCTGCTATCTCACCCTCCTCTGACCCATCGTCATCATCGTCTTCGTCGGATTCGCCAGCAACGTTGTTATTCTCACTATCGACAGTAATTTCCTTTATCCCAACTGAGTCATCATCAGACTTATCCTCATCCTCGTCATCATCCTTTTAGGGTTTGGAGACGTATCACAACAACGAATTGAGACATTGGAAGGTGAAAATTTATTTGCATCGCGAATCACATCTTTCTCTCCACCCACCTGGATTTCCTCCTCGCCCGAACTTAGGTCCTCATTCTCATCGGCATCTCCTTCGTCTTCATCATCTTCATCTTCACCCTCCATGGAAGGATTTTTGAGTCTTTGCTCCTCGAGCAGCCTCTGGTGGAGTTCGGCAGATTTGGCCCGGGCTTCGGGGGTTTCCATTATAACATTGTGCCTTAGGGCAAGCGTCGTGAAGATGGCGCAATAACGAAAACAGAGGGGAGATAAATCGACGGTGTCGACGGTGAAATTCGATCAGAATTGTAAGGTTGAAGTTATTGACACAACACCATGTACAAACACAAGACATACCTTTCAAGCACAGCCTCGGTCTCCGAACGCAAGAGTTGCATCATCGCCACCATCTCATCGCTCCTTGATCTGAATGCGATGATCTGCTCCTGCAATTCGCTGTTGCGCTTGCACTCGCGGTTTAATCCCTCCTCAAGGATACGAACCTCCGCCCGGAGTTTGTCCAGGTCCTCGACATCGTCGTTGTACGCGGACGTGGATTCCGGCAAGGTCGATTCCAGCCATGTTATGGCCTTCGGCTTAGTTTTGTCGGTCACTTTCGGACACGGGGAGTATTAAATCGGGGAGAACAACCGTTAGGGTGCAGTTTGTTCAAACTCCGAGATGGCAAGGGGCGGTGACACGAAATATCAAAGCGAAGGGCACATGACAAAACGATCACTCTTACCATAGCCTGCCACTTTGTCTGTGGCGGAACTCAAGCACGACAAAAGAAGTGGGATCTCGTAGGGCGTCTGCGGCTCCACGACGCAATCCCAAGGGATGATGTGTGGTTCCGGACCTTGGTCCTTGGATTTGATGGCCCTCCTCCTACCCGACGCGGACGTATCGCTAGTGACGTTGCCGAGGTTGTTGCTATCGGCGGAAGTCGTCTCATCCTCGGACGTCACGCTGTTGGTACGTTTCCTTGCGCTCCTGGTGCCATTGTTGTTGTTGTCGGCGACGTCGGACGATGCCGTCATCATCGCGGCAGCCATCCGGGACAGCGTGGGGGGAGTCTCGAACTCGATGCACGCCGACTCGGCCGCCCTCAACTGCGCGTTTAGGTCGTTCCATATCGCGACGAGGTCCACCGCACCGGACTCCACGTTGTTGTCGTCGTCGTCGTCGTCGTCTTCGTCCTGACCGCGGGCAGCGGACGGGCCGTCGTTGTCGGGCGCGGCGGCGTCGTCGTCGTCGTCCGCGCCATCACGACCGCCGTCGCCATCCACGTTCGCAGCCCCGGCGTCGTCGTCGTCGTCGACATCGCCCCCCGGCATTCCGCCACGTGCGTGTGCCAACAACAGCCCCTCGACGTCCCTCGCCACCGCCATCCTCGCCCTCATCAAACCGAGCGCACGCGCCCTCCTATCGACCATACCCCCCAATAGCTCCCACCTCGCCCTTTCGTAATCGCGCGTCGCCCTCCCGAGTTGGCTCTCGTGGACGTAATGCGCGCGCAGGCTGAGGTAACGTATCTCGATCTTCTCCCTCTCAAACTCCGACTGATGAATACGCTTGCGCAGTAATGACAATCGCTTCTCTTCCTCGGGATCGATACGTATCGGCATGATGGGTGCCTTGGGGCGGGGAGCGATCGATGAATACGATGGATGCTGCGGTAGTAGCGACGACGACGACGACGACGACGACGGCACGACGGGGGGGAAAGACTCGACGTCGACGCATGGCTCCATCCGCCCGCCATTGTCGTCGTCGTCGTCGTCGTCGTCCACGACGGAGGAGGAGCGGGCGTGGGGCGGCGGCGCGGCGGCGCCCACCGCGGCGGTACCATCGCCGCCCCCGCCCCCGCCCCCGCCGCGCGCGAGGTAGAACGCGCCGAAGTAACCGCTCCTGACCAACTCGCGATTCCTATAAACGAAATGCTGCTGGGCGTACCCGTTGCAAGCGTTGCGATACGCCTCGCAATGTCGCAGGTCGCGCTCGATATCGGCCTTGGTCAGGGGATGGAGGCGGTGGGAGGTCTTCGACGATAGGTACCGCGAGGACATGCCGCGAGCTAGGAGGAGGGGATCGGGGGGACCGTACGCCTGTATCAGCCTCGCACCACCCGTCGTCGATGCGGACGTCGGTGCGATGACGCCGGCGCCGGTGACCCCCCCCCCCCCCGCCATTCCCATACCCCCCCCCCCGTTGTTGGTTCGCTTACCCCCCCCGGCTCCTCCCTTCCTCGACGCGGGACCGCCGCCGCCGTTGTTGCCGTCTAGGTGGTCGTGGGCGTGATCGTCACGTTCGTCGTCGCCGTAATCGACGTTGCCGTTCCTCGGGTGCTTGTTGTTCCCACCCTTCCTCGTCGGGTCCCTGCCGCCGCCGTCCTTGGTCCTGCCGCGCTTTTCCATCGTAGTATGCGCGCGCACCGGATGTATGATGTATACCGCGTACGATGCAAAACTCGTCCTTTTTTCCCCCCCCCCCCGCTATACGAAGTCCAATTCACGGGGATATGGGTCTATTCGTCGAACGCGCCGAAGGACGGAGGAGG
>JALLPB010000133.1:0-38523 GCA_036939975.1 Cyclostephanos tholiformis | reverse complement strand
TTTCTAGGGTTATCTTGCCAAATGTTCCCACATAGGAATCTTTGGCCTTATGTGATGTGCATCAGGATTTAATCACGTTTGGATCTTTTGGCTAGCAGCCATCTTGATCCCAGGGGACTGTCTGTCTCCCACTTACATCAGCAATTGGCTAATTAGCGAATTGCGACATTTAGCAAGATAACTTTCCCCCCCATATGCCATGGCCTATGACAGTGCATTCATTACCTTTTAAGTGTTGGGCCATAGAGGGGGCATACTTTATGCATATTGGCATGATTGTTATGCATAATTGCTGAGATAAAACTACTGGTACTGTTTGAGTCTGCCCATGTAACAATATGCGTATTGGAATCTTGGAAGTCCCATACCCATACTGTTTCAAAGTGCTCATTGCTCGATATGCATAATGGTAGCCAGTTTATTGCAGTACTTGAATTGTTTTGTTGTACTGATACCATTTTCTACCAGTATGCATATTGGATTATTGGCTCAATCCAGCATTACCAATACTTGAAGTATCAAGTCTTGGGCAGTACCAGTGGTGGATTTTTTTACTACATTTCAAGTACTGGTATGATACTGTATGGGTTATCTCCTTTACATTACCAATATTATCAGTACTGGTATGTTCCCATGTGAGTAATTTTCACATTAAGTTTAATTTCATTACATGATCGAATTCCTAAATGTCCCCCCATTGATGAGGACTAATCATCCCTTTCATGATTCTTGCATTTATGGTTATTGCAGTGACATGCCCAGAAGCAGACATGGCCAGCCTTAAAGCAGCTGCATTTGTTACTGTCACATGCAGACTTGCAGTTGCACATCACAGAGCTCTTACATTGGCCACCAACCAACAATTCATGACAAGCTGCTTCACATTCTGACACATCTTTTGCCATCTCCCACCCCTGTACAGCATCAGTCAATCCCAACAACTCCATATTGTTCCCCTTTTCCCTTTTCATTGACCAGTTTGATCTTGTGATATGCATACCAGTTCTTCAGCAGTCCCAACCTAACAACAATGTGGACCATCATTCTTCAAATATCAACCTTGACCACAACAGCAATGACTACATTGTCTTCTTCCTCAGCCACCACTGTTGTAACTGGAAAGATCAAGTCATTGTCATCATCATCCACATCAACAGGCATTACATTTGCAACTTCTACATCAACAACAACGCCGTCAATCATGTCAATGATACCAGAGGTGCTGTAATTTGTCTCAAGCTCTCCGACATGATTGTCACCATTGGCTATGACAAGGTCCATCACATCGTCAATGGTGTGTCATTGATATCTACCTTTCTGGGAAAATCAACAACACAATTGAACTGTGCTTCCATTGCAAGGTGATCCAAATAGACACTTTTAGGGGCATTGCTGATATCCCAATGCATGGCAATTGTCCAAATAGAACACGATATAGAGCATCACCGATTGTATTATGCATCTGCGTATAATAACACCAACTCATCAAATGCGACCCAATTGTCCATTGCACTTAGTTTAGTCTCTTTCATCCATGCGACATCTCCATCGATCTCCCCCTCTTGCTTTCCTCCGGGACTGCCTGATTAAGGCCGCCCTATGCTGGTGCTTTGATTTTTGTGGGATCAATCCATTGTCGATTAAATCGTCTTGCCAATAATTAAATCGGCCCCATCCTATGGGGGAATCCATACAAAAAGCCAATTTTTGAATTTATAATGCCCACGGAGCAATTCAATCGACAACAAGCCCCCGCCCCATCCGACATCTCCCTCAACCCCAATGCCCGTCAACGCCAACATCGTTCGACATCAAGTGAGCCCGCAAGGTGCTGCAGCTGCACCAGATTTGCAACTTACTCGATGGCACCCCAAACCCACTGCAAATGCCACAGCGTGGAGAGGGAGTGTGTTGGCTGTTGCCCTGGCGCAAGGAATTGCAGGAACCATTGGTTCGAGGCCACCGCTCAAACCCCCCTCCCCGGCATGGGCGGCATTTACTGCCTACCTACGTCCGAGGACACCCCCACCGCCGAGGCAGCCCGCGATTGTTCGGGTGCTGAGGGGGCACCCTCCCTCTTCACCCAAGACAGCTTGGGGGAAGAGCGCCATGCCAACACCGCCAATGATCGGCGTAGCCAACCACGCACACACAGGCGGCATTGGCATCACAGGCAGAGCCCCCATGGGCAATGCCGGAGGCACCAATGGTGCACGCCGGAGCACCATTGGCAACTTGGCCAGCGCCCTCGTGGGCACCAACAGCTGAGCCAATGACGCGCGTGCTCCGGATGGCGGCGACGCCAGCACGGCCCTCACGGGCAACGTCGGCACTGCCACCATCGCCCGCATGGGCAACAGAGGCACAGTTGGCAGAGCCCCCATGGGAAACACTGGCCGAGCCGACGAAGCCCCTGCGAATGCCACCAACACCACTGATGGCAACTGCAAGGGCGCCATCGGCGATGCCATCTTTGGAATTCAGGTGACTGGTGCCTCCAACGATGGCATCAATGATGCCCCCCCCAGTCTGACTCCAGAAGAGACGGTGGACGGGGGGAACATAGGAGAGGAGAGGAGGGACCCAGGACCCAACGCCCAAAGGGAAGGGAGTGCGGTGCGGGCAAGGGATGTTAAAGGGGAGGAGGACTTGGTGCATCAAGTTCTCCATTCTCCATCCATGCGACAATCAGCTTGTCATGGTCTATGGCGACAGCATCAATCAAAATGATGGACATCACCTAGATCGGGGCATTGCCAATGACAAGGTCTGGGAGAGGAGGTACGATTGGGTAGTGGCAAGCCCCCACCTGATGTACAACATGCCCAAGGGGGGACTCGGCCATTGGGTCGTCATAAGAAGGGTTGCATTGCAATCTTCTTAGATCTCTGCCACGTGGAAGTTCGGCCTGTCCTCTGNGTATATACTCCGACGGCGGGAACCATACGAGAGTATTCGTCGTATCGTACGCCCATGGGCGTATTTTGTCAATTCCAGGGTCCCTTTTTGATGCCCCCTCCAAAGGAATCAGGCCCAAACTTCAAGGTCAACAAATTGATGGCTTCATTGTATCTGGAAGGAGGCATGGGTGTTAGCAAAGGAGATCTCAAACAAAGAGCAGTCATGTAAGATGCAGAGGAAGTCAAAGTTTGCTGTGGAAAGTTTAAGAGGTTGGGGCATGGGTTGCATGTGGATTGCATTTTGGACAATGGGTACTACACTAGGGCAATGAGCCTAGCAACTAGCAACACCAAGCTCCTGGCACAGGGATTTTGTCCCAACATATTTCATAACTTGCATGAGAGCTATCACTGTTTTACGATGGACAATCTTTTTAATTCTGTGAAACTTGCTTGTGTCATTTACTCATTGCCCAAGCCTGTTCTTGTCCATGGTGTTTTAAAGAAGAATGGTCATCATCCAGGATGAGGACAAGATGGAAAGCATGCCAAGGCAGCACAGGGTCTTCAAGGGGGACAGTAGGCAGTATGTCATCTGACTTGGTTGAATCATCATGCTATGACCAAAAACCATTCTACATGATCTCATCCAGGTGCCAGGAGGTCACATGGTTTCCGATCACAAAGAAGGTTTGGTCACCAACAGTCAAGGAGATGACCAACTTTATGCTCCTCCGATTAGCTATGGCTTGTGTATTGTATCATGCACTTCCAATGGAACAACAAGAAGTGATGGGCATTGTTTTTGTGGGGCTATGAGGTGTCAATGGTGAATTCATATGTAAATGTGAAGTGCTAAGCTCTAAATATAAATGGGTGAATGAAGCAATACTGTGAGCTCAAGGGGGTACCTGTTCCATAAAGCAATCAAGACTGGAACAAAACAATTGAATATGCTCATTTGGAGCCTGTTGAGATGATGCCACAGATTTGGCCAACAAGCAGGCCACCATGTCTGACTTGAAAAAGAAAGCCCCAAGGGTTGACTGCATGTCTCTCACTCCAACTCAAGGTCATCTCAATGGTTGGCTCAACAATGACACCAAGCTTCACATGCCTTTGCCTCTCTTGTTTGTTTTTGAACACCACCTGTCAGCATCCTCCATCCTACTCATAGCAAGCATAGCACACAGCCCCATTTGTTCCACCACCATCCTGTAAAAGATACCACATCCCATGACACCACATTTCTCCCAATAGGGTGAAAGGGGGTGTTGGACTAGTGTGTTGGTGCAGTGGCCATCACGTAGGGTAGTACCATAGCTACCTGGGTTTTCGTACCTACAGGGCTGAAATTCCCATGGTGGCAGTGACCGGTACCCCATCACCATGACCTGGTGATAGTGGGCTCATTAGCTTTGCTTCATTTAACATCCAAAGTGGCCGCAATGGAGGTTTAGAAGCAGCATAGAGGGCAATGGATCAGTTGTGGGTTGATATAGGGTTCCTAGTGGAGACTAAATTAACAGGGGAAATCTACACTCAGCACTCATTGGGATAATGTCCTTGCCTTGACCGTAACATTATCAAGTTCAGGGGGGATTGCACTCTTCTGGAGGGGCAATATTCCATACAAGGTTGAGGAGACAAAATTTGGGATCTCAATGTTATTTCTTTGCATTTAATGATGGGCTCAACCAGATTTTTTGTCATTGGGTGCTACATCCCACCCTCTGACCTGGAAACATTGACGTATATTGACAAGGCATGGCGCAAGTGCCCAAAGGGTGCTCATCTCATTTTGGTTGGTGACTTGAACCTCAATCTCAGAGCTCCATGCATGGAGAGAGAGGAGACACTCATCGAACAAGAGGATGCCATGAACTTGGTCAATATGTCCAGGCACTTCTGCCAACGCTTGGATAATAGGCATTGGGGGAGGTGGACGTGGTGGATGAGGAGGGAGGGGAGATGGATCTCCTCTCAGTGCAACTACTTCTTAGGAAGGGAAACTGACCATAGAGGATTTTGGCACATAAGCATCCAAATGCCTTGCTACCACTCCAATCATCGTGCTCTGGTTGCTGTTATTTATGCTGCAAGAGGGGAGAAGTTGAAGCGGTACCACCGGCAGACGCAACAATTCCCTCTTTCCCTCCTCCATGGCCCTTGGACCCAGCTCAATGCTGAATGCAAGGAGCTACTGCAACACGTGGTTTGCCCCATCTCCCAGGGAGCGCCCCACCAACAAATGGATCACTGATGTGACATGGAAAGTTGTCGACTATCATGCTATGCTGCATAGGAAGGGCATGCTGTCCCAAACAGCAGCATGTAACCTTGGGCAGAAAATCAAAGCTTGTTTAAAGGCAGATTGCCTAAAGCAAGCGGCAACAACTGCCTCAAATGTTGAGGGCTGCCTAGCGGTGGGGGAATACATTGAGGCATGGCATCACCTGAAATGGTGGTATTGCTTGGCAGAAGACCAAGCCCTAAAACCATGCCTGGAGACATTAGCCACACAAATAGACCAGAGAATCCAACTTTGCACTGCCACCCCCCCCCCCGGGGTGGGCAATGCGGATTAATGTTGACCCCTCCAATGTCCCTGATGCAGCGCCAATGGATTCAGAATTGAGGGCGGTTGTTGGGAACTTATGAAATGGTCACATGGCAGGCACAATGGGTATGAAAGCCAAGCACCTGAAAGAGTGCTGGTTCATGGACATGAAGCATGACAGAGCAGAGGATGGAGTGGAGGGGAAAGGGGACCGCTGGCGGTTGCCTGTAAAGCTGGTGCAAGCGGTCCAGGAGAGTGAAACTATCCCAACTCAGATGACTTGAATGAATATTGTCCTCCTTTCAAAAGAAGGAGGCGGCTATTGTATTGGCCCACTCTACCCCATTTGAAAGGTCATAGAGAAAGTAATATAAGCTCGATTATCTGTCATCATCCATGACTGCCTCCACGGTGGACTTCCACACAGGGGTAAGGGGATGACCATCATGGAGGTCAAGCTACAACAGCAGCTTGCATGGGTAGAACAGGAACCCCTGTTTCAGATTTATCTGGATCTCAGGAAGGCCTATGATGCCCTAGATTGGGGATGGTGCCTCAAAATCTTGGCAGGGTACAGTGTTGGGCCAAATTTGCTTCACCTCCAGAAGAAATTCTGGGCCAACGCAAAAATTGTATGTCACGCGGGTGGTAATTATGGCTTACCTTTTGGAGCTCATCATGGAGTCACACAGGGGGACCTCTTTCCGGCCTTATGTTCAATGTTTGTGTTGACTGTGTCATAAGGGAGTGGCTCCGGCAAGTGCTGGGTGAAGACATTGCTTGAGATGGGGTGGGAGACTTGGTGCACGATCAATGTATTGCATTTTTCATGGACAATGGGTTGGCTGCCACAAGGTGCCCGGAGTGGCTGCAATCAAGCTTCAACATCCTCATTGCCCTTTTTGAATGGTTCCAATAAAAGTCATGACATGTTTACCGGGGAAGATACAAGTTGCCCAGACAGACGAGGAGTATGTAAGCCAATGGATGGGGCTTGGAACATCAATGACAAAACATTGACGTGTTGATTGCAAGGTCTGTGGTGCCAGCCTTTCAGCTGAATCCCTCTGAAGCCATCTGGAGACCCAGCATGACATTTTCCAGTCGTTTGTACTCAACCGAGACATAAACATTGCACGACCACCAGAGGTCTACTGTGCTACCAAATTGTCCATCACCGGTCTCTACTTCTGCCCGGTGGCACAGCGTGGCAGGTGGTTGGGCACCAGGTTTAATCTACGCCGCCATTTTCTCATGTGACATCCTCAGGGCATTGTGGTTTGCAGACACCAGTGGAGGATCTAAATTGGGGTCACCACTACACTGAGCTGTGTCAACGGAGATGGGAGAGAAAATGACAACATGTGGCTGCCATACGTTCCCAGAAAGCCCTCGAACGTTCATTTATGGCGTACAAGGAAGAACTGAAAAGGGTAGAGGTTTTCAAGTACCTAGGGAGGCTCATCACATATAACGATACCAACAACCAGGCCATGTAGTCAAATTTGAGGAAAGCACGGGGATGCTGGGCTCAGATATCACATGTGTTATGGGCTGAAAACATTACTGCCAGGACATGTGGGATGTTTTATAAAGCAACCGTGCAGGCAATCCTATTGTATGGGAGTGAGACATGGAATTTGTCTCCAACAAGCATAAAACCATTGGAAGGTTTCCACATTGGTGCCACATAGCAAATGTCCAGTCTGTGGCATACCTGCACTCAAAGGAGGTGCTGGACGCAGCCGGTCTGCATACAATCACCCATTATATGGATGTGAGTAGGCAGACTGTCACAAATTTTATTGTGAATTGACCGATCTGAGAACTCTGTGTGGGAGCAGTGAGAAGGAAGGGTTCGCCTATCTGACCATTTTGGTGGGATCAGCCAATGGATTTAGAGTTGGCGAAGGAGAGGGGCTTGCCCCTCCCTGTTTTTGTGGAATCGACCCATCGTCGATTTAATTGTTTTGCCAATAATTAAATCAGCCTTTTTTCACGGAGGAATCCATACAAAAGAGCCGATTTTATTATGTCCACGGAGCAATTCAATCGCCGACGAGCCTCCGCCCCCTCCGACATCTCCCTCAACCCAAATGCCCGTCAACGCCAACGTCGTACGACGTCGAGCGAGCCCGCGAGGTGCTGCAGCTGCACCCGATTCGCAACTTGCTCGACAGCACCCCAAACCCGCTGCGAATGCCGCAACGCGGGGAGGGAGTGCGTCGGCTGTTGTCCCGGCTCGAGGAATTGCAGGAACCGTCGATCGGAGGCGACAGTTCGAACCCCCCTCCCCGGCATGGGCGGCATCTTCTGCCTGCCCACGTCCGAGGACACCCCCGCCGCCGCAGCAGCCCATGATCGCCCGGGCACTGAGGGGGCAAGCTACCTCTCCTCCCACGACAGCTTGGGGGGAGAGCGCCGCGCCGACACCGCCGACGATGATTCGTTGACGGGGACGGCACTTTTTCGATCGCCCCCTGCGGCACAGGGGAGCGGGCGAAGGACCGGCAACGTGACCGGCCACCCTACGGTCGACGACGCGCGTTCGGACGCCGACGACGCCTCCGGCGACGCCCTCGTGGACGCCGCCGGCGGCGCCGTGGACGCACGCACGAGCCCCGTTGGGCACGCCGATGGTACCCTCATAGGCTCCATCGACGGAGTCAACGATACACGCACGGACCACACCGGCGCCACCGACGGAGCCCTCACGGGCGCCGCCGGAGGATCCGACGGAGCACGCGCGCGCACCATTGGCGCCGCCGATGGCGCCATCACGGGCACCAACGGCCGAGCCCACAGCGCGCGTGAGAGCGATGATAGTGATACCGGCGGCGCCCTCAGTGGCACCGCCGGCGTCGTTGCCATCACCCACGCGGGCAACAACGGTGACGCTGACAGGGCCCCCATGGGCAACGGAGGCGGAGCCACCGGGGCCCCAGCGCGCGTTGTCGACCTCGCCGACGATTCGCTCACGGGCGCCATCGGCGACGCCATCTTCGGGACTCAGGCGACTGGCGCCTCCGAAGATGGCACCAATGATGCCCCCCCCAGTCTGACTCCAGGGGAGACGGTAGACGGGGGGAATGGTGGAGAGGGGGGATTGGTGAGGGCAAGGGATGTCGAGGGGGAGGAAGATTTGGGCCACCAAATCCTCCACCCATGCGACAATCAACTTGTTACAGTCTACGGTGACACGATCCATCGGAACGATGGTCGCCACCTAGACGGGGGCGTCACAGACGACAAGGTCTGGCAACGGAGGTATGATCGGGTGGTGGCGAGCCCCCACCCGATGTACAACCCGCCCAAGGGGGGACTCGGCCATCGGGTCGTGTCGACGCTGGCGGGAGAATTCAGGGGCGTTCGGGAACGGAGGTGGAACTCTGAACGCGCCCTGATCTTCGCAGCGTGTGTCCTGCGGAAGAGTCCGGGCGTGATTCGCTCCCGAGACATCAGGCGCAGGGTGGAACGCCGCCTGCAACTGTGGACGGATGGCCACTACGATGCCCTCGTGCAAGACATCGTGGGGGAGGCCATGAGGGGTGCAGGCAGCGGACGGGGTACCACTGACGAGGACCTCATTGCACAAAAGTACAATTTGATGGTCCTTGATGGCAAGCTCCGTGCCGCGGTCCGCTTTGCCACCAACCGAGGTGGCGGTGGAGCCATTGGGTGCACTATTCTGTCATAGCAGTTGTCTGCATCAACCAACGCCAGGCCTGGTGCCGGACAGCGGAGCTGCCTTACCGTGTCGTAGAAGAGAATTTTGGATAGGGTTCCGTCCTCTGCTAGTTAGTTCCTTTCGCTGAAGACCTCCTCTGGCATCAAATTGTACCTTCGGACATTCTCCATCATTTCGATCCCGAATATTCTTTCATTGGTTGCGTTGAAGTCCGCCTCCATTAGGAGAATTAATCGCAACTTGGTAATTAGCGAGCACCCAAAATTCTTCTCCAGCATTACTGATAGACCCTTCCCCCACCTGTCGAGAACTATTCCCTTCTTCACCACCAGAGTGGTACATAGAGATTGGAGGTAGGAGATGTAGGGGGATATGAGGCCTGTGTTGTAGTGCCCAAAGTGTCTTCCGGAGACTCAGAATGACATTCCTTCCTTTGCACACCGCCAATGAGCCTCCCAGTTGTCCCGCGTGACGGTGGTGTTAATGGAATCCTTGGGGATAATGAGTCTGTACAAAAACCAAAAAAGAATTATGGCAGGCACCCATCAGTATTTTCCATTTACAGCTATTTCACAAATAAATGGTTCTTTCTTTGGTCAGTTCTCATCATGAGTTTGCTCCTTTGGGCAAGTTCGAATCCCTCAACTCCACACGATTTTTTTTCTAAAAAAACACTGAAAGTTGTGAGTTGTTGCCCATTCGTGCAGCACGATTCGAACCATTCACACTTCACCAGTCTAAAACTTATTTTGGGATTGGAATGTGGCGATAGAAAATCAGCCATTTTACATATTCTTTTGCGTCACGCATAATATCAGAATGAACCATTAGCGTGATCCATTTATTTAGAAGTCTATGATGGCATAATCTCCGCCCAAATCATCGTTCATAATAGTCATCGGATCACACACAATGCCGTCCTCTCACCATATCGATATTCAGAGAGGGGACTCTCCTTTTACCCGCTCGTTCGGGGTAGATCCCACCATGCCAGCCATTTTACGCGGTGGCAGGATGCAAGATGCAGATTGGACAGCATTCTGCATTGAGATCAACGAAAAATTAGAGCCCCTGAACAAATTGCAGCGTATATTTAGACTTTTCGGCGCCTTCTTCATGATCAGTTTTGTACTCGTTCTGATATGTTCACTTTCACTCCTGCCGTCAATGACCAATGCGATCAATGACGACCCTTTCAATGCCGGACCGACAAGTCTATGGTTTCCTTTTTATATTATAATTGGTTGTGTGTGTCTGCTTCTGATGATGTTAGGGGGGATCGTTAGTCTCAGGGTGTATTTGTATATAAGAATACAAAAGGCCTACAAAGTGATCCGCGAAGTCTGTGTAGAAACCTCTAAAAAGCTGAGTTTGGTGAGTTTCCATTTAAGGGATGCTGCAGTCTTTGGAGGCTACAGCGACGAAAACGTCGCCATTTTTCATCGTAATTATTACATTGAAGTCTCCGTCAGTGACCAACCCGACCACACGACTGGATCAGCAGCCGAAGCAAGACTTCAAGAACTAGAAAACATGAAATATTTGTTATCAACACGAGAATACGACGACAAGCGAGCAGAGATTTTGGCGGCAGTGTAAAGGAATTGCTGGCATTTCGAGTCGCCTTCCTGACAACAATCTCACCTGACATCCGGATCGAAATTGTTACTGGACAAAATCAGTTTTGTGGTGACTTAATTGCTGAGTGAAAGGTGAATGATCGAATTAGGACTATGGTCATTCCGCCGCTCTTTGCTGTCCGTTCGAATAAGCATGTGTTACCTACCTAGATTCTGTAACCTTTTACTTCGTATTTTTTATGCTATCAACTACTATTTGCTCGTATCTTAATATAACTTTATAATTTGGGGAGTACCACAATGCAGTTAGGCATTAAGTTCTCATTCCTTTTCATATTTGCTTGGCGCAGTGGTGGCAGTCATCTTTGCTAAACAACGAACGAATGGCAGCTTTTATCTTACAGAAAAGATGCTCTTTTTGTGCCTTCTTTCCTGCCGCGGCTGCAATGTTTCCCACAGCTCTGATTGAGTCTCCAATGGGTCCTTGGTTTCGATGTGCTACATAATTCCCACCCAAGGCTGCAACTATAGCGAGCAATGGACCACTAGTAAACGAAGTAAACATCGTGTTCTATCAGTGCTAGCCTAGCGCAAACCATGTCTACATCCAATGGTGCTCACCAGACCAACCAGCCTGCAAGGCCACACCCAGCCATGATCGCACAATCAGAGGGGAACTGTTCATCATTGTCACTTTTTGAGCCGGGATCGTCAGATGGAACAGCTTCTGCAATGGCGGCACTAATACTAGGATCATTAGACCGATCGGACTTGACGGAGTAATACGCTGTCATTTTGATGTTTCATTCATAATATTATGCAGAGGTAATGTGAGCGCAGATGTGCGGCGTTCTCATTTTTTTCCCCACGACACCTGCAGTAAACATACAAGTTCCAACGTTGATTCGAATCTTTCTCCCAACCTGCCTCCCGCCCCTCTCGTAGCTCTCCATTCTCCCCTCTCGCCAGCCTACCAGTCAGCAAAAATCAGCTATGTCATTGAAACAGTGCCCGCATCAAGTTTATTCGTGTCCGAGCCGGACCCTAGCTGGTTTGGCAACCCGCCAAACGAGATCCACAACTCCCGATGGGATACGTCCATTTCGCGGAACTGGCTCAAATCTCGTTTCCATTTTTCATTCGCCGAATATACCAGTAGGCTGAATTCTAACTTTGGAGTCCTGCGAGTGATGAATGATGATTTTGTCCAGCCCAATCGCGGCTTCGGCATGCACGGACACGCAAACATGGAAATAATCACATATAATACAAGGAAAATTGACTCACAAAGATTCTATTGGGACCGAGGAGACGTTAGCGAGAGGAAGCGTCCAATTCATGACTGCTGGACGAGGAGTGCGGCATTCAGAGTTTAATTTAGAAAAAGAGAAGGGGTTACGATTTATACAATCGTGGATCGTCCCCAGGAGGGAGGGTTTTGTCCCACGGTATGGATCATTTGATCCTGCACATTATGGTGGAGTGAAACGCGGCAGCGAGGATGCATTTACCGCGAGAAATAAATGGCGTCATCTTGTGTCTGATACTCAAGATGAGTCTAACGACGCACTTATTCGGATTGAGCAAGATGCAAACATGTTTGTGATAGAAATGGATGCTGATCAAACTGTTGATTTCCTAATCAAGGACGATCGCATGGCGTATATCTTGTGCGTGGAAGGTTCTGTGAAATTGACTTGTGCCGAGAGCGGCAATGAAGTTATATTGCAACGCCATGATGGATGTGAAATCACACCTGGGGGAAGTGATAACACCACATTGGCGTTCAACGCAATCGGATCGGAGGAAGTGGAAGGATCCGAAATAGCAGCGCACGTGTTGATGTTTGAAATGGCTCTTGTCGATGGATCGGGCCGAAGCGATTTTTAATTGCGTTATGGTTCTTTGTTTGTATCATATGTTCAAAACAGCAACGTGGAAGAAGAGTGAGGAATAGTCCGCATTTCGAGTATGTTATGCGCCATTACAACTCGTTCCATTGCTTGTCACGGAAGCATCAATCCTAATAACGTGTGATACTGTAGACAACCTCTCCAGGAGAGCATCCCCTCTCTCATAAAGACCGATACTTCCCCCCGTATGCCAAAATAAAATGGTTTTACCCCGATAAGCTTCCGGATCTCCTTCCAGCACATTCGTGAAGAAGTGATACAACGCTTTCCCCGTGTACACAGGGTCCAACGCGATTCCCGTTTCGATCGCGAATCTCACTATGAAATCTAACTCCTCATCGGAGCTGAATGCATACCCCCTGCCCTTGCCGTTGTGGACGGTCACGATTTCTCGCATGAATTCTTCAGTCGTCCTATCGTCGGGTAGCTTGATGCCCATGTCATTCGCGATGGAGGACATCGTTCGATAGAAGTAGTCCGGATTGTCGCATACGCCGACCGCGTGCACTCGCGGCGGCGCGGATTTACCGATTGTGGCCGGATGACCGACGCCCAGACTGCCGTACGCCAGGGATAAACCAACGGCAATTCCAGTGGCGGTGCCACCGCTTCCGGTTGCGAAAACGACATGATCCGGCGCGATTTCAGACGACGGATCGTCGCAACGCGCATCCTCGATTTGTCGCATGAGTTCGTCGACTGCGTCGATATAACCCCACGTTCCAATGGCGTTGGATCCGCCGACTGGTATGGGATACGGATTGAATTGCTTCCCCCTTCGCTTTATGTCGTCACACACGCCGGCAACGAGATTCGTCGATCCCAGTCTCGTGTACTTGTGCCATCCCGTGATTTGCGAGAGAGAGAGAGAGAGAGAGAGAGAGAGAGAGAGAGAGAGAGAGAGAAAATGGTCGTCGTGAGTTAATGCTCCTCATCGCGCGTCCTTACGAAATGTCGGGACGAGACGACGGTGGAGACGCGGCGGTATAGTGTGGCGCAACAGCTCACCTCACCCGGAGTACAGGTGTATATGGTGCTCCCGACGATCCTATCGAACAATATGTTGCCCGTCCATCCGATATCGTCCCTTTCGTCTCGTATGCCATCCGCCCTCGCCGTTCGCAGGATGAGGTATGGAGAGAGTCCCACCATTCGGCTAGTACCACCCGCATGGTATAATAGAACAGAACGATCAATACCGTGAGCAAGTGGTCGCAATGTACACACGACGTCGTTAGGGAGGGTGAGAGAAGGCGTGGGAAGCATGAAAAAAGAATCGCTCCCCTGCCTCCCCCCCGAACGAAGACGCATGATACACGTACATGCATATATATTATATAAATGAAATGAAAAATGACGCATCGGTTACTTACCACGCGGCGGCGGTCGCGCGACAGTGATTGCTCTGCTCGCCGCCGACGGTAACGACCGAATCGTGCCCGTTCGCCTTGGCATCCGCGATTAGGAATTCCAACTTGCGTATCTTGTTCCCCCCGATCTCGACGCCGCCGGTGGCATCGTCCCGCTTGACGTACAAACGTACGTTCAGCTCGCGCAATCTCGAAAGTATTCCGCCGTCGTGGTGGTCGTCGTGGTCGTGGTCGTGGTCGTTATGATGGTTCGAGTACCTAATCATCGGATGGATGGGCGTTGGGACATTGGCGAGGCGTATGCGTCCATTTTTCGGAACGTTCGTCAATACGCCCTCGACGTACGATGGGGGATGGTAGGGTCGCGGGGTGTCGTTCCACCCTCCATCTCCTCCACCACCACCACCACCACCACCGCCGCCGCCTCCTCCTTCCCGCCGTAATGACGATGGCGACGACGACGTTGACGACGACGTCGACGACGACGACGACATCGCTTTAATCGACGACCGATGAGTAGTTCCGTTGTGCCGCCACGACGGAGTAGTGGGATAAGCGACGGAGGATCGGGCGGTGGGGGGTCGTGAGGATGGCAACAGCGGCCGTCCGTCGGGAGGGAGGAGGTTATGACGATGATATAGGCGGCAGTGTAAAAATGCGAATGATGATGCGTGAGACGTCGGCGGCATTAGCAGCAGGAGGGCGAATTTCGCCGTTCTCCTCATTGCAATGTCATGCGCTCTCGTGCGTGCCCTCTCCGATCCTGGTCGGTCGTCGATGCTGCAACCATATTATCTTCTCTATTCTCTATTATTTTAGTATATTATTATGGCGTCTCGAGTCTCGACGTTATCTGCTATCTCCGGGCGCGTGCTGCGACGATCGAGGGACTAGTACCTAGGTAAATGATCCCGCCAACTTCTGAGGAGAGCGTCTGGCCATCCATATTTATTATTTTGAACCCCCCCGCCTGCCGCCACGAGGCGCCCCGCGTCACTCGAAGCATTGAGTGCCACACACAGTCATGATGTCGTCGTCTCGCGCCTCGCTCGTCCTATGCAGGAGATCGACCACGGCCCTACTACCCCCTCCTACCATCGTCGTCGCCGGTGGTCCGTCGTCCGTCTCGATTGCGTCATCATCGTGGCAGCGACGACGGCGCCAATATCTCGGTCGATGGAAGTGGAAACGGAACGTCGACGATGATGATGTTCCCAACGCGAGGAGGGGCGTCGGCGTCGGCGTCGGGCGGTCCTACTCGACGTCATATTCCCCCGGCCTCCCGTCCACGTTCGCGCCGCCGATGCAATGCCATCACCATCAGCATCGAAACCACCGCCCATTTTTATTGACGCCGTCGTCGTCGTCGTCGTCGTCGTCGTCGTCGTCATCGTTGTTCCATCCTCATTTTCGAGTGGCGACGCGACGGGGGCAGGGGCAGGTCGTACGTCACTTCGCGGGGAGGAAGGACCGCGCGTCGACGTCGTTCGAGACTCGTCCGCCCACGCCGAAACAACGCAAGAAATACCACAGGCGCATGCGCGAATTGGAATACGAGAAGGCGAAGCATTCTAGGCCGAATTCGAAGGCTTCGATACGCAGGCTCGAGGACATGGAGAATACCGAGCGGCTGATAGAGATCGCCAGGGAGGAGGAGACGCTGAAATTGCAACTCGGGAGGCACTTCGATAGGGTGAATGAGCTACGGGCGAGGATCGAAAATACCGACAAGTATCGAGAGTTGCTAATGGATGGGAGGGTACATCCCGACGAGGTACGAAGGGCGGCGCGGGATGCGGCGAGGGAGGCCGCTGAGGCGTCCGGCGCGCCTCGTCCGCCGCTGCCGTCCTGGTGGCGGGAGAGGATGACGTACGATTGGGGGGACGCATTAGTCGACGATCTCATGGGAAATTCGAGCGATTTGACGAGCAGTCCGAGTCCGTATCCGCTGTACATGGGGGGGGAGTACGGACGACTGAGGAGGAAGGTGGAGAGGCTCGTCAGGGTTAGGAAGGAGGAGGATATGTACCTCTTGGAGACCGGAGGAGGAAGAGGTGGAGGCGGCGGCGACGGCGACGTCGGAGGCGGAGGCGGAGGCGGAGATGGCATTCCGTCGTCATCGTCGTCATCGGCGTCGATCGAAATCGCGCATGGAACGGTCGAACACCAACGTCGATCGCCGGTCGTTCGCGGTGGTTCGAGCGGCGGCGGCGACGACGAAAATGCTATTACGGACAAGCTCCTATCGGACCTACTAAGGGCTCATCGGGACGCCAAAGGCAAGCGCACATCGCCCGTCGGTCTGGCATCCGCGTTGCGTCTGCTTCGCGAATTGGACGTGCCAACCTCGTCCCTCGGCATTTACTCCCACGTTTCGTTGCTAACGTGCTGCTCGAGCGTGTGGGAGGGACGTAAGGTCGACGAATTGCGCAGGGATAACGGCGTGCGGTCGAACGGATACTTCTGGTCGGCGCTCGTGGACGTATACGCGCGTGATGGCGATTATCGTGGCGCCGAGTCGGTCCTCGACGAGCTAATCGAGGCGTCCCGTGCCGAATACGACGAGGTCCGGAGGAGGATGGGATCGTCGTCCCGATCGAATAGCGACATGAGGTCGGGCGGCCCGCCCCCTCCCATTGCCGTGCCTCCGCTATCCGCATACACATCCTTCTTCTCGGCGTGTTATAAGCTAATATCGAGATCGGACGTGCATCCGTCGATCAAGTCCGATGCGGCGAATAGGGCGTGGTCGAGATGGAAGGAGATGCGCATACACAGCGTGGCACCCGACGTTATGGCGTATGGGGCGTTGATGAGAATATTCGCTGCCCAGGGACGGCCGGAGCAGGCGTTGGATTTGCTGGACGAGATCATGACGCAGATGATGATGCCGGTGAATGCCGATCACGTGTTGAATAAGAAGGACGGGATGGCGGCCGGAGATGGAGAGATACTGAGGAGCATCGAGGGCGACGACGATGGATGGTACGACGACAGGGACGGAAAGACCGTGCGCGTCAAGCCAACGACGCTGTTGTTCACGTCGGCGCTTAGGGCCGTGGCGAAAAGTCATGAGATTGCCACCAGGTTCAACGGCGGTGCGTCCAAGAAGAATCGTCGTAGGGAGAGCATAGTGTCGTATCACGGCAGGCTGGCGCGAAAGATCGTGATCCTAGCCGAGCAGGCCGAGGTTAGGCAGGACGATGGTTTTGTTAGTGCCTTGATGCTGTGCGCGGCCGCCGCGGGGGATGCCAGTACTGCTCGTGCTATTTACCTGGCGAGCAAGGTCCGGAGGCTGGATCATTTGAGAACGTGCGGAGGGAAAGCTCATTTGAGTAGGCTACAGGGACTGATACCCGAGGACGAAAAATTGCGTTTGCTGGGCAGTCAAGAAGACGACGGCGACGGAACGAGTCCTTCGTTGTTCGGATTCGGTGGGTCATCTAATGTACCCGCTCTCCGATCCATTGAGGAAGAATTGGTGGAGGGGCACGAAGCGTACGAACATCGAGAGTACGGAAATGATACTCGCCCCATTATGACTCTCCTACTCGCCCACTCCAAGGCCATGGAAGCGAAGGGCCTCGGTTCCATGTGGGCTGGTCGATACAATCGGGGATACCTCTGCCCCAACTCCTTGCGCTACATTGAGGCATACAATCAACCACAGTATGAGAATATGGCCATTCCCGGCTTGAACTCCGTTGAGGCGGGACTCTCTCCGGAAGGATGGGAGAAGGATTTTGATGATAGCCACGGCAAGGATAGTAAGGCACTTCGAAAGAAGCACAAATTCAATATCAAACAGATCATCGGTGATGGAGTCGGAAATCGTAAGGACGATCAGGACTCGTTTTTCGATGGCTTTGATGATCCCGATGACGATTGGCGACTGCAGCTGAATGGAAGTGGAAATGTCAATGGAGAAGGAGAAGATGGAGTCGTCAGTAGGGATTGGCTCAATGATCAATTGCTCGAAGGTAAAGATGATTTGAATGGACTACTTTCCTCTGGTAACGATTCCATTTCAACTGTGAAATATCGACCGAACCGAATTACGGTTGACGATGGCGACGAGGCGACGTCACAAGTGGATCATAGTGGCGTTGATTACAGTAACGACTTCGATAGCGACTCGGATGATGATGATGATGACGATGATGAGGTTGAAATCAATGTCGTAAGTAAGCAGCAACGTCAGCCGACGACCGACCGAGAGGCTCTCGTCCAGGCTATGGCCGAGGTCACCAATGATCTCAAAATGGCGGAGGATTTGATTCCCAAGGACCTCGATCGTCTTTATGTAGAAAATGATGAAGAAGATGAAGGAGATGATTCGTGGTTTAACGAAGAAGAGTTCAATCAACTCATGGAAGAAACCATGAATGGAATTGATGACTCCAAGGGAGGAGATGCAGAGGAGCTAGACAGCATTCCAGGGGTTTCCAGCAATGATTTTGCAGCATTTAGGGCGCACCTTCAGCGGGAATTAGTGGCCGAGGGTTCAAAGCAAAGCGTCGACGACAAAGAAGCGCGTCAGCTTTTTGACATGATGAGAGCATATTACGACGAGAAACATGCGAATGAAACTCCAAATCCCCCCTTATTTGGTAATCGTGTCACTGCCGCATCAACAAACAGTGCTGAGTCTAGATTCACTTCGATGAATGTAAACGATTCTCAGGGGTTTAGTGCCCGCGCTGATGAGCCACTTCAGCATCAACAGAGAACTTCGCTAAAGGACGTGCCGAGCAAAACAATCTATGCAGATGATTACATTGAGTGGACCGATTCCCACGCAGAGGAGGTCGAATCAAGCAGTAATGTAGCCTCGTCTGAAAAGCATCTTAGCGAAGCCGAACCGCCAACTCCAATTGACGTGGCTTTGCCGAGACAATATATGTCGCCCTTACTTCGGGGAGAACAAGACGCCCATATAATTGAACTCCAGAATAATCTCCCCGGCATGCCACTCAATCGCATCGAAAAAGTTGCGGAAGAATTCTCTCGGACGCTTGGTTATCCGTCCATTCTGAGGCTGACACTTGCCGTGAGAGAAAACATGCCAGAGTCTTTTAGTCCCCAGTGTCTCACGAGAGTGAACTTAGCAAATGCCAAACATGTGATGGTGAGTTATAACGTATTTATTGTATGCTGAGATTAACCACCTCCCCTGCAAAAAAGATAACTTACATATGCTCATGTGTGTGATAAAATGTGACGTTGTCAGTCTGAAGCGGAAAGGGCTGGATTGGTCGATGCCCATCTTCTAAATGGAATGCTCCGTGTATACACCAATGCCGGTAGGATCGAGCCGGCTTTAAGATTCTACTACACTGACTACAAAAAGCATGGGTTGGTGAGTGTGAAAATCCTGCCTCTGGCATTAGTGTGTGTTATCTCGAGTGTATTTTTCGCCCAACTTCATACCTCTTCGATTCCATAGACGCCAACCACACACAGCGATAGACTACTGCTCGAAATGCTCTTGAAGAAAAAGCGCGTCGGTAGGGCATTCAAGCTAAAACAAGATATTGAAAACGACGGGAGAACGCTCGATCTCCTATCCTACGGGTCACTGGTGGAGCACTTCGGAAAGACCAATGAGGTGGGATCCGCGCTCATGCTCATCAAGGAATGCATCGACACGCACGGCGTGGCCCCCGGTGAGAAGAGTCTGAAGAATATCAGACTCATATGCCGAAGGGAAAACCTAACCGATCGAGTGGGATTAGTGAAGATGATCGGGGAGGATCCCCTCGAGTGGATGCGTCGGGGCGAGGAGCTGAAGAGGGTTCAAAACAAGAGAGGCAACTCCTCGTCGTTGCAATACGGCATGAACAGAATGCTTGATATTTAAAAACCCTAACGAAGGAGGCTTTGTGAGCATTACATCGACTGATATAAGCGGGGTAAGTTTGGGGGGGGGGGATGGGGGGGGAGGGGGGAGGGGTTCGCCATTAATCGCGGCCACATATTATATCCCCAGAAGTACGAGTCGATCAATTGAAGTTGGTACAAGCAGATTGGATGGACACATGCCATATCATATAATTTACCACGGGGTCTCGAGGTAAATAGTCCACCTTGGGCATTGTTGATGATATATATGGATACCTAGTTTACCACCTCTCTAGAGAATTAGTAGGTAGGTTCACGCTGACTTGGGGGGTAAACCGTCATCGTCATTTATTAATCCCTTACGACTACTACTCTACGGTGTTTGTCATTATTATTATTCATTCCTTCCTTCTCATAACGGCGGTCGCGCGCGCGATCCTTCGCCTGCGCCACTCCTCGTACGATACCACCTCCCCGGACGGCAACGTCATCGATGCGGAGGGTTCCAATCCAACGAACAGGGCCAGGCATGTACGTGCCGCCGTGTCATTAGACGCCGTATCGTCGGCGATGGGATGGCATATTCGTGGCATCACACGATGCAGCGTCGAGCGGAGGTATCCCCCGCTAAGGTCGGACAGGCAGTCCCCGACGTTGACTACGAAGACGGGATCGTCATCGCGGGGGGGGGCGGGGCGGGGCAAGTCCACGTCTATCCACTCGATATTTTCCGTATCGGCGACGCCGTACGATTCGGCGGCGCGTTGGAGCATCGCGCACTTCCCGCCATCGTAATGGAGCAGGGTTATCACGCCGACGTCCGTATGAGCGCTGACGAGCGGACGCATGCCCCCCCCCCCCCGCCGTTCGTATGACGTCTCCCGTGTCGATACCCCAGCAATGTCAATATCGACGTGTGTTCCCCCCGGCATTCGTCTTCGCTCTCGCCGACATTACGTCCCGAGCGACCTGATCCCATCAGCGCTCGCATCGATTCGTATATCATGCCATCGTTTCGAACGTCGTTAATAATACCATCGCGAATTGCCTCGAGTATGCCATCGGCGGCTCGGCACGTACGTTCGAAGTATCCCCCGATCGAGATTCTGAAGTTCGACGCCGACTCATCGTCCCAAACTTCGGCCGTGGGCCAAACGTTCGGCGCGTGCAATGATGACGAAGACGACGACGACGACGACGACGAAGACGACATCGACGTCGGACGATGAATCGACGACGAGGTCGGATCGTTCGTATTGGTAGTGGGACCGATGCGAAATTTCCTCACCAAATCGTTCGGTCCGCGTTCGCCGATGAGGGATGCGAAATTCTCCGAACAAGCGGGCGAATAGCCCCGTCTCGCCCTATCCATCGTTAGACACGATCGTCTCACGGATTCGTCCGCATCGTGCAAGAACGATCTCGCTTCACGTAACGCATCCTCGCAAAGTCTTATATCGATGCCGAGTCCACGAACGTATGCGAATCCGTCTCGACGTAGGGCCTCGTTGAGCCTCGAGTGACAGTCGCGTCGTTCCTCGTCCATTATGATCGTTCTCCCCGATGAGTTCGATGCTGCGTCACAATACGGCGACATATCCACGACGATCGATTCAACGACGATTTTATCGTCTTCGTTGCCCTCCTTCATATCGCGAATCGTCGATGACATCGTCATCGTGCTTCTTATTCCACCTCCCCCCCCCCACCACCACCACCACCCCCGCCCCACGGAGGATGTGATTTTATATTATTTTATTTATTCATGGCACTGGGGACTGGGGTGCGGTGTGGATGCCTTTTACGTTAACTACAGTGCCCCGTACGTACAGTGGTCCCGAGACAAAAATCTACCTAGATTTTTGTTTTTGTACTACGTATTCCCACGGCAGACACCAACGAAGAAGAGGCGGCCTAACTTCTCGTAAAAGGGCCAATAGGAATAAACCTAAGGCAAAAATCTACGTCGGGACAATTGTACTTGGCGGCACTGTAGTACCGGCGCCAGCCGGCAGGCCCGGCAGGTTGGACTTTTGGCGCGCCCCGCGAAAAGCGAGAAAAAAATAATGCCATGCCCCTACCCCCTCCTCGCAACCGCCCACCTATCGTACCCACGCATCACGCGACCAGATTTGATGGGCCCGAGGGGCGCTTGCTGCTTCCCCCCCAAATCAGCGCCCCGCGGAGCGAATCTTGCGGCCAGATTTGAGCCGATTTTGAGCTGGTGTTTGAGCTAATTCCTAAGTAGATTCTACGCGTTTTGTGAATTATCAGCGGTTACCCCCGTGGCCGCGTTATGTTTTCTACGTAGGAATTTAAATTCCGTATATTTTCCCCTTCTAAATGTGAATATTTTTCCACTTCTTTTGTACTAATTCCTATGTAGCCTTATTTTTCGTATGTTGCGACTTTTCATGAGAGATAGTGAGCTTTCTTCCGTGCCACCCATTCTTTGTTTGGATTTATGATCATGTTTGTAATGGATGTTTCCACATCCTGATGGATCTTTCCGTTAATGATGTCCATATGTTCTTGTCTCATTCTTTTCAATCCCTCATTGTTGTATGTTTCTCTCATTGTGATCTCTGCTCGATCGTTTAGGTATCTCACCCATTTGCGTCTTTTCTCAACTTTAAGACAATTAACCCTCTCTTGTCCTTGTGTGTTTAGTTGTTTCTTGGTGGTACCATTCAACACTCTATTTATGCTCATTCCAGAACCAGTCCAGTAAAGAGCACTATTCTTTGGATGTGGATCATCTTGTGTCATGTCTCCAATTGTTTTTACTCGGCTTGTAGCAACATAGAGTAATCCGGGTTGTTGTTGTTCAGACTTTATATCCCCTGGATCTATGATCAAATGTCGAAACTGGTCCTCTTCATCAAATCCTGCTTCAAAGCCCTGAAACTTGTGTATAGTTGTACCCCATGCTGAAACTAATGGGCAGAATGTTACCGAGCAGCATGATTTTTGGCACAATAGGGTTTTCATTGGGATAGGTACATGCTATCGCCAGCCTTGGTTAGTATCATTTGAAAAAAAATAATCATTTTATGCATATTTTTCTTACTCACTGTTTTGTGAAGTGTATCCCATGGAGCAACGTTGGATGGTAATTTCAGGTTTGGAAAATCAACTACCACATAGTTTGGCAAGTGGTAGTGTTGTTTGTCATTTGGCCCAACTGGTCTGTCTTTATAGTCAATTTCAACCACGTGGCCTATAGCTCCGTTGAATAATCCAAATTGTGGGATGAAGTTAACTGCTGAGATTGCAACTCTTGCACCAACACATACATCTGTATGTTTAATATACTTTGCATGATTGAAATGACTCATGCATGCTCCTGAATTCTGTTTGTCATTGTTGAGTCTCTTTGTGTCATATGTACAATCAAGCCTTGCAATTGGCTTGTTTTTGTTTTTAGAGGTGTGTATAAGCATTTCTTGATTCTTGAAGTCTTTGTCTGCATTCTTGGCAAATAGCCACATAGTTTTCTCATCATTTTCCAATTTGCTTTTGAATTCTTCATCGTAATAGATAAGGTGCAATTTTGAAAGTATATTTGCGTCCTCCCTTGATGGTTCGCCTGTGCGTAACCTTCCAAGAAGGTTGCGGAATCCCAAATTTTTAACTCTGTAATTTTTGTCCAGGAAGAACACTGTTTCTGTCATTATATGTGTGAATATGTAAGTTCCACGCTGACATAGAAGTTGCAATGTTGTCATTCTTGTTGTTGGTGTTTGCTTTGTTGTGTCACTCATCTTCGAGTATCCCTGTATTGCTCCTTCATCTATTACTGGGAATAATTGAAAATCGTCACCAAACAATAACACGACCGGAACCCCACCCCATACTTCTTTGCTATTTTGTCCCCTGAATGCACACTCTCTTACATTCCTTTCTGTTACAGCCAAGATTACTGAACTTAACATGCTTCGCTCATCGATCATGAGACACAATAAGTTTGACAGTTGTTTTTTCAGCTGCTCTTTTGTTGTCTCATTCATTGATTCTTCAGGGCGTGGCACATTTATTCCAAGCAAACGATGAAGTGTTGATCCCTTTACATTGAATGCAGCAGAACCTGTTGGCGCTCCTACTTGAATTGATGAATTCATTTGTGTCAACTGTCGGATTATGGAGATGACCGTATTTATGATATATGATTTTCCTGTTCCACCACAACCCATTATAGTTGCTCGTAGTGGTTTGTAGTTCGAGTCATTGTTCAAAAATTTCACAATTGTGTCAATCGAAGCTAGCACAACTGCTTGTTGTTGTTTTGACAGGGCATCAAGTTTATAACCAGTTCCGTCCTTTTTAGTAGGAATTTCAACAATTTGATCATGGCTTTCATTGTAGTATTCTTTGGCAATGTGATCAACATATTCTTTCCCATCAATTGTTGTATGTCTGCGTTCTGTGAAATCACATATTGACCAGTCCTTGTTTTTTCCAATGTCTACAATCACATCATTGATATTAGCATCATTCAATGTGGTATCTGTGAAATGGTTATTGTGTATCCAACCTGTTAATCTTTGACAGGTTTCTTCATCTAAATTCTCTTCATCAATGTCTGGATGATTAACACCCTGTTTGACAAGTATTTCAAGCTTTTTCTGACGTGCATATTTCATTGCAGTGTGATATTGGAATGTGACCGAAGAGGGAACCTCTTTATTGTCCATCATGGATAGAAATGTATATATTGTTTTTTGTTGGTCGTTTAGGATGCTGTTCAGAGTATTATCCTTACTCCATGGTCTGTGTAGTATCAGCATTGCTCGTGCATATGCATAATCAACAGGAAATTTAGGTATGCAATTCATTCCCTTGGGAACCAAGATCCGATGTTCATTGTTGAAAACAGTATCTCTTTCATTACAATCACAATCATTGTCATCTAAGCCATCGGTATTTGATTTCTTGAATGTTGATGTAACAAAGACCCTGTAAAAGTATTGTTCCAGAGAAAGATCTCTATATTTTTTTTGTCGATTCCGATATACAGTGATAATATCTCGCTTTTTGTCATGCACTGTATCATCGCACAAGACCTGACCCTGAGTGATGGACACATATGTCATACAGTCAGAACAGATTACAAGTTCTTGATCATCAACCATATGAACACCTTCTTGTATGCTAATAACACGGTGGCCTGAGAAATGATGTAATGCTTTTTTGGTTATCGTGTTCACACCAGACATGTCATCATCTTGTGTTCTGTCATTTGGAAAAATATTCATAACGTGAATATTTTGTCAGATAATTCTTATTACGTGGAAAAATATTCAGAATGTGAATATTTTGTCAATTGTTTGAAAATGAACTCACTTTAATATGATGTTTTGGATGGCATCTTTTTCGGATTGTGATGTGTTGTGTCTCTTGCCTGTGTACGCCACAACATATCGACACACATCCTCTATTTCACTTATATCTGGACAACGTGGATCAGAATAATAAATCAATAGCTTGATGTCACAGTTAGCTCTCCAGCTTCTCAATAAAGTTCTGCTGTGTTGAACAACTCTTTTTGAAAAAGTGCGTTTCATTCTGAAGTGGGAAATGCCTTTTTTGTCTATGATAATTCTTGACTGTGGCATATGAGGAAGACCTTTTGTGTCCATTTTACCAAATTCTGACTCTGTTCCAAAATGCACGCGGCAAGTTCGTGGAGTATTTGTCTTTTTTGATTGTAGGCAGTAGTTGTTACACTGATGACACATGCAATCTTCTGCAAGTCGTCTAACATCTTCAATTTGATCATGGCATTCACAATACCTCTTGCCAAGGGGGGAACTTTCGTAGTCTGGCTTTCGCTTGGGGTCATCATCAATAGATACATCTGCTGTCATATCCAAGTTCTCATGTGCATACTTATCAAGTACATCTGATTTTTCTTCAGGAGTTTTTGCTTGATAAAACTCCTGTAAGTACGCTTTATCTCGTGAAATTCCAATAATATGTAAATGAATGGCACCCCGACCTGGTGCAAATTCCACCCTGCCCCAATAGTGCTCAATACCAAGTGCCTTTTTAAAAACAGTTACCATGTATGATTTTGCTCGCTTCATGAAAAATTCATTAACGTACAAGGGATATTTTCTAGCAGCATTGGCCATTGATATCCTACAACCACTGTTGATTGCTTCAGCCCTTGGGTAATTCTTGGCATTCACCTCCAATTGTGCAAGTAATCTTTTCAAGTCTGGCCACCAATTTTCAGCACAGGACAATGTGATGAAGAAAGTTGGAGGGCCATTACCACGTGCAATGTGATGATTGATCCAGTGTTTAAGATCTTCAGTTTTGCTCCTCCAAAAATTATCACTCCCTTTTATATTTCGTGCAAAATACCTCAACATGCTTATATATTTGGTATTTTTGTTTCGTAGCTGTTGTTTGAGTTGTTCCACAGTTGGTGGGTCTTTTCCTATGAATCTGTCTGAATTGAAAAAGAAATTACCCTCTCTGTTGTTTGTATGTCGTTGAATAACATTGTACAAATTTAAACCGAACAAGCTGTCATCAAGGAATCTGCCATCATAATATCGCAACAGATGCTGTCCCCACTCTTTGATGGGTACTTCCCCTCGTTCGATATCATATATATCACCAATTCCTCCGGGAAATAACCATGGATATGAGTTGACAAATATATGTTTCGTATAGTCATATTCGCTGTCAAAAATTTGTGAGCAAGTGAAAAATATTCATGACGTGAATATTTTTCCGTAAATGAAAACTCACTTGACTGGGTTATCATGATCTATCGACGGGAAATCCATAACTTTTGACTCTTGGTTTGTGTCGGTTGCTATTTCTATCAGTGATTGAATAATGTTGGTATTTTGTTCATTTGGTAAAGGGTTGCTTTTGTTTGGATGCATACTGCCAATTTCAACATCACATAAATTTCCAGCAGAATCACTGAAATCAAGTCTTCTGTGAGCATACGAAACATTATCTTCTTGTGTTAACATAACCTTGTAGTGTTGAGAGCTTTTTGTCAAAAGCATTGTGCCTTCTTGACCAAGATTTGCCTCATCATTGCCCTTCATCCAATCCAAATTCGATTCATTTATTGTTACATTTGAGTAGTGTGGATTGTGTTTCTTCAACCAATTCAGTGCATCGATAACATTTTGTCGGTTCACTCGCATAGACTTTGGATAGACTGCAGAAGTGTCTTTGTTACCTATGTATCGTACAAACACAAGTATATCTTCCTTTCGGTTTGGCAGCTCATTGCACATTTTGGCAATATCTTGTGGAAATGCTACACAATGTCCCGTTAATGCAAACGTACCATTGGATAGATGGACAGAAGGTACAAAGGTTGCACATCTTCTAATGAGGAGTCGCTCAGCAACTGTAAGTCTTTTCAACTCCAGTGGAATTTCAAAGTGAGGAATTTTCTTCCCTGCCTTATCCAAAACATATGATCCATCATTGTTCACCTCAAACCACACCGGATGGAGGTTATTTCTCAAATAGTAATCATTGTCTTTTCGTTTAAGACATTTCTTGCAGGTGTACATGTCCTTGTCTGATATGGTGCTTTGCATATGACATTCCAAGCACACATTGCATTTGACAATGTTAATGTTGTTTGTAATAAATTCAAATTCAAGAATCTCTTCCATGATAAGGATATCCCTCTTGGTGGGCATTCTCTTGTTGGTGTTTGCATATTTTCTTGGATCCGGAACAATGTCAGTGTCAATAGTAACAGTGAGTCTTGGTGCACCGGATAGAACATAGCGATTGTATCGCAATACAATGTTCTTTCTTGCCTTAGTAAACATGTCTTTAGACTTGGCAGTTAATATATCAGGAAGACCACCATTTTTTGGTCTGAATACTTCCTTGCATCTACCAATTTCAAGCATTTTTTTGTAACAATCGTTGATGGAATCAATAACTTGGAAGTAATCTTTACTCATAAATTCAACCCAGTCAAATTGTATATAATTGGTTTCCAAGTTCAGCTTGGTTCGTGATCGTTTGCATCTTCTACCTCTACACATTTGAGTCTTTCTTGTCATGCCTTCACTTGTGCGCTCCCTTCTATTGCGTTTGCTGCTAGCCTGACCTGATGATATATCGATATGATATCAAATTAATATGCTTGATATAAATGAAAAATAATCAATTCACGAATATTTTTCCAAATTCATCCTTACCATTTCTTGGATGAGTTTTGATTTTGTTGTCATCATCAGATGATTGTGAGTCCTCTTTTAGATATTGATAAGATTTTGACGAAGATTTCATAGTATTAGAAAAATATTCAGAACCTGAATATTTTCACATTGCGGTCATTGACACATACCTTCCGAAAAACAGCAATTGTCTTTATTACTGGAATTTGTGTCTTCGACATAACTTTCTGAGAATGTACTAGTGCATCCCACAAAAAAGGTACAGTTTTCAAGCTTCATCCATGTTGATAAAGGATCTGTCAAGAGACCGCATGCTCCTCCACCGTACATTTTCACACGCCTGACTTCATGAATATATGGTCGTAGGATGTCTCTATTTGCTAAGGTAACTTCTTTTTTGTCTGGTGTACTCGGATCAAGAAGCCTGACTATTGTTGATGATTTGGTATTACTTCTGTTTTCTTGTTGACAATACACAACCAAATCACCCGGACAAAGCAAACCATTTGTCGACTGCAATACAGCAGCATCATCAGACTTGTTGTCGCCACTGCCTTGACTTTCTTTATAGTAAAAGAAATCATTTTTCATTGAGTCATCGCCGTTACTATTCATAGCACTTTCTTGCTGACCATACTTATTGATTGCTTGTGTTGATGAGAACTTGTGATATAAATTTGTCATGAGATGGAATGCACCATGACGAAGTTTGATCAAATCAGATCCAGCAACAGTAAGTTTGTTATCACTCAAAAAGACATGACCAAAATGTGTGTCAATGTCTTCATTAGAAATCATACAACCTGATAGTCCTATAAGACTGTGGATATAACGGAGAATTCCAATCCCACCATCGAAGTCATTCTTTGATATGCGTACTGATAATAGCATTTTTGATTGAGTCAATGTATAAAAGATTTACCTGATGACTGAAAACACTGCCCTCACTCACTCTTTGACTTTTTTAGCGGCATAGATCGCTTAGTGAATGGATTAATAAACACATTCTTGTCTGAACTCCTGAATTGGCATCTATAAAGCTTGTTCAGAAGGAGTCTAATGTTGTTGGCATAAACATATACTAGACATGGTTCCAGTATGCTCTTGCCAGGCTCAAGATGAAGTATGCAGAGATGATCTGATGTAATGAGCCTCAAATCATGTGCAGCAGTATTTTGCAGGCCAGTCACAACAAACAGAGTCTTGTGGTTCTCATGATATAAGGGTATGATCAGAAATTTGTAGTCAAAAACTTTCAAATTCATCTTCCCTATTATCTCAATCCACCTGTCATGAGGTTGTGAAATCAGTTTTGCAAAAAAATTAACCCTGAAAGAGAATACATCTTTGCTTGAAAAAGTAAGCCTGTATTTGGAATTATTATAGAAAAATATTCAGAATCCGAAAATTTTTCTCATATTATATATAAACATAACTCACCAATCTATACAAAGGTCACATACATTGTCATCAATGTCTTGACCAGGAATCAAGGATTGAAATGAGCCACGATTAAAGGTCAGTTTCTCTTGCTTTGAGAATTTGTTATATATTGCATTGTCTAAATCTTGATAAGTCATTGTTTTTTTGAGAATGACATCAAACTCATATAACCCTTCTCCTGATTTGTGTAAGGACTTATCAGGATCAATGAATGGCATACTGAAATCACATGAACCACATTCATTGATTAGAGACATAATATGCTTTTCAAGTAGGTTGTCTGAATCAATGCCATGTTTGGCATAGGCTTCTTGGCGATCTAATTCATTCATAAGTACTTTCACTGCTGCACCATTAACAGCCTGGTCTGGTCGAGTGAATTTTCTTCGCAACAATTCGAAGACATCATATCGAAAAATTAATACTGATTGTGAATCAATATTTGGCGGCATCATTGATAGGATTTGCTCTGGCAGATTTAAGAGAGCAATGTTTCGCTTTGATGTCTTTGATTTTCTGCTTAGATGGTACGTGGACCAATTCTTTTCATTAGTGAGTATCATGACCGGCTTCATAACACATGGAGAGAGATGACATCTTACTTCTTCCATTGAGGAATGCTTGATCACATTGACTATCACTTCATATTGGTGACACATATGGTCATATGACAATATTCTACCAGACATTCCTCTCATGCTATTATTGCCAAAACAAGAATCCATGACTTGAAATGTATAGTATCTTGCGTCATGGTAACATGCTTGATAGATGCGATTTGCCTCGTTGATTATATAGGATGAGACAGGATTGGATTGATGGAAATAATCCACATTTTCAACAGAAGAGAGCAATCCATGTCGAACAAAAAGATTGGCAATGTACCATCTTATGCCTGGAACAACCAATAATTCATGATTGATGAATGGAGCCCAATATTGAAGGCGCAAATTTGACAAAGACATACTACTATTGTCAGAGTTTGATGAGCCTGAAACAAAGGAATAAGCAACAAAATGTGAACAGATTAACACCGAAGTTAATGACATTCATTGTTAAATAAACCATACAATGCACAATCAACCCATCCCAATGCTAGTACAATTACAATATCCTCACAAAAATAGAGGAAACCAAAAGATCATAAACACAGACATAACCAAAAGAAACTTGATGTGCAATATCTTGATATCTTCAAGAATTTCGATTGATCAGAATTGCATGTTCATATATAGAAAATCCTGGAACATTATTTGATCAGAAGAAAAATATTCATAACTTGAATATTTTTCCGGATGTGTCTTGATGTCTTCAGGAGTTTCGATTGGTCAGGATCATATAATCAAATATCAAATATCTTGGAATATTTTTTGATCGGAAGAAAAATATTCATAACTTGAATATTTTTCTGAATTACTTGTTGTATTTTTCTTCGAAAATATTCCAATCAGGGAGACTAGTCTTCGAGTTGTATCCACGGTAGCAATGAGCCCTCTCACTCAAAGGTACCTCAGACCAGGATGTGTATCCGACATAATCTTTCAGTATGCGAATTATGTCATAATCAACCATGAAGTGGTTAAGCCAGTTATTGGAACTGATTGAGTATCCCCCACTGAACTGAGCATCAATGTCGTTGGTTAGCTTTTCTGCAGCCAAATCATCGCTCAATGAGCCATTCATTAGATGATTATAAAGACCCTGTGCGTGGTCCTTGAGGTGATCAAGCAAGAGAACACCAACAGGATTTTTTTCACGCTTTTTCATTGAGAAAGTTAGAAAGTCAATGGCATCTCTTACGATAAGAAAACCATTGCTCCCAATTTTGGTATCGTAGGTTACAACAAAAGACATCCTTTTAATGGTATTTCCGCTTTTGCCGTTTTTGGGTGGTAAACGACGCCATACACTTTCTTTTCCAAATTCATTCTTTCGTATGTTGATTTCTGTATAGGAATGACAGTGATTAGTATCTATCTTGGCATTTTTCACCAAATTCATCTTCCTTGCCAATGTGTGTAGGTATCCACGAAGAAAGGAATCCTTCAATGGCCACGCTTTGAGAAAAGCACCAAATACAACAACATAATGGCTTTTGCCGGTTTTTCCATTTATGAATGGACCAGTGACATAGACATCCAACATATTGGACTTGGCAGACTTGTTAATATTTGATGCCAGCTCTTCCTTGAAATTTCCACCACAAAGATCAAACACGTCTCCATCAGCATCAAACTTGGTGGTCTTTCCATCAAATTTAACCTGTGTCTCTGCATATGGATTACTAACTTGCGCATCATTAGTAGGAACGGCATCATTGCTGTGCATAGTTGTACTGACTGTTGTTGCATACGACTCATTAACAACAGGTGTATCATTACTTGACGGGTAAACTTCACCCTGAAAAAGACCGTCTGAAACATAGAGGTGATCCGATGATATCATTTTGGTAGCTTGAATTTCATTTTGATCCCAGTTGCTATCTCCCTTTTCGTTTGAGTTGGGATCAACGCTGGAATGTGGTTTTCCATCTTCAACATTGCTGACATTATTGTAGGATAAATTCTCCATTTTCCAATCAGAAAAACCGACCGTCCAAGTAGGCATGGACTTCGCAACTTTCCATCCCATAACCATAAATTCAAACTTGTCTTGAATAATACCAAAGGCAGTGGAACATTCTTCAGTGTCAGAAAGATTAAACGCAAAATATTTACCACTGGAGTGCTCAATAATCAAAAATTTCATTTCGTCTTCTTCGATGAATTTCATGATTTGTTCCTGAGAGAGCACTTTATTGAATGTTCTTTTGTCGGAAAAAATATGACGTAGAAAAATATACAGAACATGAATATATTACCAGATCGGAAAAATAACCAGATATCATATATAATGATATTATCAACTTACCGGTAAGACGTAGCCTCCGATGTGTCAATCAACATAGACTTATGATCGTAAATGAGGCAAAGGAAGTCTTTGACGAGTTGGGTTTTGGTGGTTGCAATAGGAAGGAATGTGTAAGGAGCTTGACCACCAACGATTGTGATCAATTTAATTAAAGCCATTTGGAGATCTTTAACCTTGAATTTGTTGATTAAGAAAGCCAACTGGTGAGCTTGGCCAGATGGCAATTCGTCATCACCAGAGACGTATTTCATGCATTCATTCTTGACATCTTCGGGATCGACGAAGTCGATGAGGTACGCGTCTTTCTTCGGCACGGTGAAAGACAGAGCGCGAGGGGGTTGTGAACTTGTCAAGACAGAATCATTTGTCGACGGCGTCGACGCGGCCGTCGATGTTATTGATGGAGAAGGACTTGAAAAACTTGATGATAAGTTTGACACAACACCGGATGGACTTGAAGGAACCGGTGCCTCTCTCAATGCAGAAATTGCACACTTAGGAGAGGTAGATAATTTACTATACTTAGCGTTCGACTTACCGCCTGCCGCCTTGATGGTTTTACCATCGTTGGCATTCGATCCGACTGTCGTCTTCGTCATGGTGGATCAGAGATAGTATCGATGATGATGTTCGAAGGTGTGCGGGAGATGATTTTTTATCAGAAAAGAGGAGTGTTCCGTGTTTTGTTGACATCTTGATATGTTGACATCTTGAAGTTCTAATAATAATTATGATTGAATTGATTCCGAGCAAAGTAAGTAGAGACATATTTATTTTCTGTGTGAAAACCCGTGATTGATAGAGAAACTGCGACAGCATGCTTTAGAACATAATACTAGATCCATATTATGTACAAGATAAAAAATTGGTACGAGCAAATCAGTACGTAGAATTATACTTGTTTCATGTACGACAGAAAAATCATCTTTTCTACCACACACGTCACCACTGAACAGCTGTTCAGAACCAATCACACATCATTTGCCCCCCACATCGCCACTGTTTTTTTAAACAACACAGTTGCCATTTCATTGACTTCGCCACCATCGCTGCCGCCGAGACCGTGGACGTTCTTCCCCAAAAATAGCATTACAAACCACGCCGTCGACATCGCCACCGTCCTCCTTGACGATCCAACGTCACCGCCTTCCACCGTTGTCTGTCGAGCGCATCGTCACCGCCTTCCACACATCGCCACCGTCCTCCTCGACGATCCAACGTCACCGCCTTCCACCGCTGCAACAGACAACGCCGAGCGCATCGTCACCGCCTTCCACACATCGCCACCGTCCTCATCAACGATCCAACGTCACCGCCTTCCACCGCTGCAATAGACAACGCCGAGCGCGTCGTCACCGCCTTCCACCGCTGCAATAGATAACACCGAGCGCATCGTCATCACCTTCCATCGCTGCCACAGCACACAACAACATAATCGCACCGCTGCCATCGCACACCACAAGACGTAATTGCCTGTTTTGGTGCGTCAACGCTGTTGTTGTCATCGCCTTCCTTGTTTCGACCTCGTCAATGCCACATTCCCGACGCTGTCCTCGAAACACCTTCACCTACAACGACGCCGCCATAGACAAACAAAGTCGAAGCCACAAGATAAACTTCTAGATTACTACGCCACAATGTCAAATTCAGAATCAGCGTCGAAAAAAAGCAGGGGAAAGACGATTACAATAACGATGAGAAGAATCATTGAAAAAATATGCATAACTGGAATATATTTCTCTTTTTTTTAACGCCTACTCATTTGTTTAAATAGATGTTATCGCCTCACTCACAAGTGACAAACACTACTACTGATGTATCGCCGCCAAAAAAAAGCAACATAAAAAACCATGGATGGTGAGCATATTCTTTGGAAAAATATTCATAACTGGAATATTTTCCTCCTTTCTATATTAACACAGCCATCAACTGTATAAATAGACACTGTCGCCTACTTCACAGGCAAAGACTACTGACGTAGATAAACTATTGGAAAAAGAGTGCCACCAGATTGACCTTTGGATACATCCGACGATGGTTCCATTTTTGACAGTAATTATCACCAAAAATGACAGTAAATTTAGACCATATGTGGCACCAGTGAATCATAACACGATAAACCAGACTATGGTTGCAAGTATTACAAGTACTATGTTGGGCAACTACGGTCAAGATAATTCAGCAGATTATACTCACCTTCAAGACATGGGATCGGATGCTGGAGTGTTATTTGGGTACAATGACAAAGTATGTATCACACACTGACATGATGGAAAAATTTTCACATTTTGAATATTTTTCTTCTAACATATCTCATTGTGAATTTATTTATTATACATTTTTAACACAACACTTTGAAGAATGATACTAAGAAAAAATGGAACACTATCATCTTAAAACCATTGAACCCCAATGTTGGGATTGAAGCAGATACCGTCAAGAGACAACTATTTCCAACAGATAACAAACTAGTTGAATTGATACGTAGTGAGATGTTTCAAGGACTTTTAGAAACGGACGCATCAACAAAAGAAGGGCAACTCCATGTTGCAGAGTATTACGGTGTGACAAATGAATGGAAAAAAATCATTGAAAAACAACCACAATGCACGGTTATGGATACCTATTACCTGCTCCTAAAGACTGTCAAGTGCATTAGCAAGAAGGATAATGTATGGATATCCTTCTATGAAGGACTTCATCGTCATGCTGCATTGATGCTAAGCCTGTTATCATCTACATTCAACATGAGAGAAAACATCTTGACACACAAAACATTAACACGTGCATATTTCAGAGAGCAACACCTCGCTAATTATGTTGAAGATGATGAACAACCACATGAGCGACTGTTCGCAATATTTAACAGGGAGATGACGGCACAAATGCTTACCAAAAAATTTAGAGTAAGAGGGTTGATTCCCAAAAAAAAAGATAGCCCAGAATCTGGTCATGAAGTTGAGGCATTTACTGAGAAGATCGTCAAATATAGCCAGCTTATAAGTGAAAGCAAAAAAACTTCTGCCGATAACAGCACATCAACGTTACTGGTGAAAGCATTCTACAAATCTCTATCGCGAAGCACTGCTCAACAACGAAATTATAAACCAAGCATTCTAACCAATAATCATCCAGGAGTAGGTATGCAACAGATATCGCTAGATTTTTGTGACAAAATGTTCTACAAGAAGTTAAACTGGAATGTCGAGCCAACATATACCATACAGAAAGATATAACTCCCGCAAACCACCAAAAGAAAATGAACGCTAATGACAATGATGAACACAAGGCATATGGATGGTGTGGTCTACTTTGCATGACTGAGTGGTTGAAATATATAGACAACCCACTAAATGACAGTGCAAGGAACGATTTCAGTACGAAAATGACATGTTCATCTGATCAACACAGGTACCCACCACCACCGTATGGAATCCATTTTGAAAGCATGGCAATTCATATAGGGAAAATTACAAAAGGAGTTAGGCATGTTGATCCAAGGCACCTCAACGGATTCGATTTGATCCCAATCATAGTTACAATACTACATGCAAAGAAGAAAAATGAAACCCTATCTAATGTTGTGACCGATGAGATGAACAAAAACATGATAAACTACATATGCAGGTACATATACGGCATGAAGGGATTCAACAATAATACCATGCATCCAGCGGTAGAATTTTATCTTCCAGAAGTAAAAGCTGGCGGATTTCTGAACAACTGTGTCGAAAAATATCAAATATTACCTGTAACGGTATTCCTGATAACAATGTACAATGCCTGTTTCATGTTTCAAGAAAAAAAGGATGGTAACGACTTGATAACGGCAATGGAGCGGGTGAACTTAACTAGAGGTCTTGATGACAACACGTTTTTCACAACAATGAGTAAGTAAATGTGGAAATATTTTCAGATTTTGAATATTTTTCGGAACTCACGCAATCATATCTACTGTTCTATAGATACACTGTCTTGGTTTGTAATCAATGTAAGCTACGTCATTGGGGAGAAGCTTGCTAAGCCAAGAAAAATAGTTATTGATAAGGGAGCACCTCAATTCTTTTATGAGATCGTGCAATACTGGGTGACATATGATTTGGTGCAAATCATTGCAAAATACGGACTCATGCCTGACTTTAACGATAACCTCAAGGAATGGTCAAGTGACATATACAACATTGCACGACTTCTCCGAAATGACACAATGACTAACGAAGAAAGCAAACGAGCTAATGTGTGCTTAGACATACTCTATGATCCAAAACAAACGGTACACTGGTCAAATTTTGCAAGATGTGGATTAGCCACAAAGAAACACCTAAAGGGTATGACAAGTTGTTCTCTGCCACTGGTTATGATTACATGGCAGAGAATGCTAGTTGAATACTTCCATGCAAATATCAACGAAACCTTCTTCGAAAAGGGTAATTATGAACCACAACAAAGAGCAAACACACGATGTCCACTGAATAATCTTCATCTAAGTTCGGGCAAAATAGAGAGAGTTGAAGAAATGCGAGCAAGAAGCAAAAGCAATCAGGTTGTTGACTTCAGTGATTTCACTATCAAAAGAAATTTGTCTCTTGCGTATTGGGCAGATAAAGTCCTCCAAAAGGACCCCTGCTTCGACGTGACGAAAGATCGTATCCCTAGAAGGAGACAGCCTGAGACTGCCGGAATTGAGAAGTACAAGATAAGCGATAAAACCATCAAGTGGGAGAAAGAAAAAAGTGATGAGGAGGACATTGATGAAACCAGCGATGGAGAACTATCAGAAAAAGCAGTTGAACACAATGTCTGTGAAGCAAAAGAACTAAGTGATCAAATAAAATATATTGCAGAGGCAATGAATGTCGCCAAAACAACCATTGGCAATATCAGAAAAAAAAACAAGACGCAAGCAAAGGACGAGGTAACTATACAAAACGGTTGTGCTTCTCTTTTACAACTCACTAAAAATGAACTAAAAGTTGACAAAGATATGACTTGGAATGGATTCATGGATTGGATTCGCAATGATGGTAACTATCATGATAAAAGTCAAGACAGCGGCAATGAAGAAAAAGAAGAAGAGCCAAGTGAAATTGAGATTCTAGATGCCGAAAATAAATCAACGGAACACCTATTTGATTCAGATTATTTTCAGGGCGATCCTGAAGAAAGTGATGAGAGTGATGAGAGTAATGAAATTGAAGAAAATGGTGTGCTTTGCGGTGAAGATGGAGAGAGAATTCCTGTCGAGGCTGATCAGGATGGACAAGATTTGTCAATGGACAAAAATGGAGATGGAAAAGATATTACAAACAATATTGAAAATGACCAAAATCAGGGAATGAGCGACAGTGAAAAACAAAATAGCGAAATTGAACAAAGCGATGAAAGAAATGAGACCTATGAGAAAAATGGTGGAGGAAATGACGGAGATAACAAGGTAGACAGTATCGAAGATGACAAAGGTGGTGACATAGTAAGCGACATGGAAACTGCAGTTAAAGACAACAAAAGGAAAAGGAATGAATTACTGGATACAGATACAGATGCCAGTAGCAATGAAGAGAGCAAAATTGTAGGTGGTAAAAGAAAAGGTAAAAGGGGCAGAAAAAAGAAAGAAACAGAAGGGGGGGGCGTAACGTCAGAGATATTGGTGCCAAGACGGCTTAGGAAAGGCTCATAGATCACCCACTACGACGTAAGTAACATCACAAGGATAAAAAAGGTAAAATAGAAAAAATTAAAAAAGGGGAATAGTTAGAAAAAAAAAATTAAAAAAGGGGAATAGTAAGATATATTAAGTAAACAACAATTGATAAAATACACTCATCTGAAGAAAGATAGTATTTTTTGACTATTGCGTGCATGAAAAATTTTCACAGACTGAATATTTTTCAATATAGTTACCGTACATACTAATTCCTATGTTGAGAATAAACAAAGACAAGATGTACTAATTCCTACGTAAGAATAATCACAAGAGCCAACAGTTTTGCGAAGCAATATTTATCACCAATTATTATGATGTCTAATTAATAATAATAATAATGCAATAGTTTCCTGTGCTGTCACAACTCTATTGGACGCGCCCCTCGGGCCCCAATACGGCGCCAAACATACCTACTGCCTGCAATAGTCTGACAACA
>JALLPB010000132.1:0-22182 GCA_036939975.1 Cyclostephanos tholiformis | reverse complement strand
AAAAGCTACCTATCTTGAGAACTCTCTTTCACACGGTCATTTCTCATCATTCTCTTGCTATTCCCTCGACTCCAATAGAAAAGATACTCTATAGCATGGGAAAAAAAGATTGATTTGGAAACTGCAGTAAAATAATGAGAAAAATACTGTTGTCAAAATCCAGGGTGAAGGGGGAACATTGATCTCATCTTTCATGAAATATTATCATTCCGATAATAAACTCAAGGATGTTAATGCTTACAATGTAAGATATTCACCCCCATCATGTCTAGATGGCTTAAAACCCTTCTAAAGTCATAGTGTACTGCGTGATAGCAAATATTGACACTATTCCCATAATCAGACTCAAGAATTTCTTCCACTTGTGCTCTGGATCTTCCCACTCCTCCGGAATGACCTCAGTTGCCCCAACATACACAAACGTTCCTGCTACCACAGCCAGCATCGTCGCATCCACTATGGGCGAGGCAAAATCGTTCACAGCCATGCCAATTGCGACTCCGATGGGTCCCATACAACTAAATATTGAAAGGAATCGAACAATCTGGGGTTTGGGCATGCCACTTTTGAGGAATGCCACAAGTAACGCGATGGATTCCGCCGGTTGATGAAGTGCGATTGATAATGATAAAAGCGCGCTGTCCCCAAAGGTATCGGCTAAGCCAAGTGCAGTCATCTCTAAAATTGAGTGGACCGCTAGCGCTCCAAGTAAAATCACAGCCGATCTGCCCTTAAACCCAGTTGACGAGTCACTCGATCCATTCTCGGTGACTTTTGAATCATTTGAATGATCATTCAAATCACCTCCACCACTCTCCATTTCTTTCTTGATCTCATCTGCATCGAATGCAACCTTCTCCACAAAAAAGATAAGTAGATAACCTCCCAGAACTATCATGTAAGGAAGCGCATCATTTATCTCCTTCCCGGCGCCGTGGAAGCCGTGGACGCACTCGGGAATCAAGTGGCCGAATGCCAAGCTCAAGAAGACCCCACCACTGAAGGCATTAGCCAAACTCAGTCCAAGCTTGTTCTCGGTAATCTTCTTCGATTTAAGCGGCACAAGCCAACACACAACATTTATGGTGGTCAACATGGCCTGGAATATGATTTTCCACGTGTTGAGGGGGATGCCGTAGGGCGTGATGACCGCGGCGCCGCCCGCGCCCTTGGTCGCGTCTATCGACTCAAAGGCGTGTCCTCCACGCGGTACGACAAAAGCGTCGCGACAATTTTTCTCTCCTAAAGATTCCTTCGACATGCATTCCGAACATTCGGCACAGCAGTCTACCACCGCCGGGCGGGGGGGAAGACGTAACAATATTCGCGAGAGTCTGGGTACAAAATGATGTTGAAATTGGGCGCCAACAGATCGCGGGGCATCGGGGTATGCCGTATCGCATGCAGCGGCGGCGGCGGCGGCATTCTCGTAATGGAAGATAGACAACGGTCCGGGCTTGGCATTGCCAAACGCGCCGCTTGTGCCGTGGAATTTGCGCTGATAATAATCCTTGAAATTCTGCCGCTGATGCCAGAGGGTTACAGCGGCATGTGTGGTCATGGCGCACTTTGCGAGGAGTAGAACCGCAATTCTCCATCTGCTGCTGTTGCCCATTGCTCCTTTGGTATTGCCTTCGGCTTTGACGGCTATACTACGGCATTCCATTGCCATAGAGGTAATCAATGCTGCTGCGTGTGTCATACCATACACTCTCTACATTCATACTATACACACAAGTCAAGAAAAGGTGTTCCATGTGTAGTCAGTCCTACCAGAACAACGTCGAAGGAATTAGATAAGTTTTGAGCGGGAGAAGGCCGACGTGTTACATAATGATTCCTGGAACCATCGATGGAAGCCATATTTTTTTCCGAGACTCGCTGACAGCGATTTACCACTTACTTCCGGCCCAAACACGTGGATTAGTACCAAGAGGTACGTGCCTCCGCCGTCCTGCCCAAGAAAGTAGATCAATCGTAATGCCATATTCATATTTTGCCTAGGTTTGTAGCCCCAAGGTATGTTCGACCATGGCGATGTCGCCGCGTGCACTCTGGGGACGTGGCTACTATACCCGTCAAAGCTAACATAAGCTCGTCTGCGTTGCACTTAACTTTCATTCTCCTCCTCACGTGTCCACACTGTGCAAACACTTTTTTATTCCAGGCTCGCCGCACTACCTGCGCTGCTCCTCCCTACCTTCATTTAATCTAATCCAAGATGCCTCACTCATTCGGATGGCGCGCTCGCACGCGCAGCATGTTCAAGAAGCAATTCCGCAAGCACGGATTGCCCCCCCTTTCAAAATATCTCATGCCCGTTAAGGTCGGTGATTACGTTGACATTTTCGCCGACCCGTCAGTGCACAAGGGCATGCCCCACAAGCACTACCACGGACGCACCGGCATCGTCTTCAACGTCACGAAGATGGCCGTGGGCGTGCGCGTCAACAAGCTCGTCAACGGACGCATCCTCGAGAAGCGCATCCACGTGCGCATCGAGCACATTCGCAAGTCCTCCTGTCAGAAGGAGATCATCGCGCGCGTCAAGAGCAACGAGGCCGCGAAGAAGGCCGCCCGCGAGGGTGGAGAGAAGGTCAACCTGAAGCGTGAGGCCAAGAAGCCCAGGGAGGCGTACTTCCTCGCCGCTCCGGGTGGAGATGGAGAAATCACCACCATCCAGCCAATGCCTTTCAGTGACTTGATTTAAATTGATTCATTTGTTATGTAAGGACGAAAGAGTTAACCTTGACAAAGTCACGCACAAGCATCCACATGCTATTTCTGCTGGCTGAGGAAATTACCACAAATATTACTAATTGTTTAATTGTAGTTATTATGTAGACCGTAGTATATTTCGGTCTTCACAAGAACATGCAGCAATATTGCTGTTGTTTTCTGTACCCAAGCCTGCTGACTGAGCCCCTATGAGGTGGGTGAACATGAAGAGGTTTATACTTCTCAACAATCAACTGGATAATTCTTTGTGAATGTTGTATAACACAAACCAATGGAGTCAACGGATTCGTTTTTCGTAGACTTTTGGGGTGGATCGAAAGTCTTTATCAACTTGTGGGAAAACGAATGCACTTCTTCCCCAAATTCATAGTGCTGCCTCAAAGGCCGTAAGTTGTGACTGTGATCGTAACAAACGCGAACAAAACCATAACCAGCTGCCATTATTATTTGACAAACGTAACTTTTCTGCAAAAGAGAATGCCATGTAAACGTCAATGGTGTCCTATCCTTGTCAATGGTGTCCTATCCTTGTCCACTCTAGGCTGCCACGCCACACTCTCCCCTTCCCATCGTCGCCATGCCTCGCAAAATCGCATGTCCCTTACCTCCTCCTACGATCGGGACTGCGGCTGCGCGACCTCCTCCTCTTCCTATCGCCGCCATATCCTCCTCCACCACCGCCACTGCCACCCCTTTCCCAGGCCAGTGGAGGCGGTCCCATACCGTATCCGCCGGCTGGGGGGCCACCATAACCGCCGGCGCCCCCGTAAGGACCCGGTGGAGCCCCCCCCCCCCTGCCACCATCGCGATAACCACCACCGCCGTAATAGCCGCCACGATCACCGCCGCGATCGCGATCGCGATCGCCGTAGCCAACGCCACCACCGTATCCCCCGGGCGGCGGTCCCCCTCCCCGATAGTCGTCGTACCTCCCCCCCATTGGCGGCGGCCCGCCGCCCCTCGGACCCGTCCCGTAATTCGGAGGGGGGGGAGGGGCACCGCCCATCGGGGGTCCTCCCATCATCCCGCCCATACCCGGACCGGGGGGGGCCATAACGTTATTCCTCAAGATCGGGGGCATCGTCGTGCTCGGTGGCGGCGGCCCGCCGTGCTGCATCCTCGTCGGGTCGTACCGTCCCGCGGCTGAATCGTTGGCAGACGGCGCCCCCCTCCTCGTGCCTCCCAATCCACCGCCGAACTTCCTCGGCAGCCAATTCGGTACCGTGTGTCCCCGCTCCACGTCGACCACGATCGCGCGTCCCTCGATCCTCATCCCGTCCGCGGCGCGATACGCCCTCTTCATGTCCTCCTCGTGCTCGTACTCGACGAAGGCATATCCCCGACTTCGGCCGGTGACGGCGTCCGTCACAACCTTCAGGTCCTTGACGGGACCGTACGCCTCCATCTCGCGCAGGAGCTTCCTCTCGGTGACCTCGTACGCGAGTCGGCCCACGAATAAGGTGTTGTAGCAATTCATGCCGTTGGTGTACTCGCCGCCGCACTCGCGCTGCTCGGCGCGGTAAGCCTCGATCAGCGGCGCGAGGCGGGCCTCGTTCGCGACCTTCCCCGCCCTAATTTTCTCCTCGCGTATGCTCTTCGGCGTGGGATTGATCCTGCGCTCGGGCGGCGCGGTCCTCTCGAAGTGATGCAGGAACGACGACACGCCGGACAATCCCGCTCCCATCTTCATCCTAGGGAAGGCGGTGGGTATTTTGGCCACGCCGGACGGACCGACCACCTCGCCCCCCCCCCCAAAGCGGGGGCGGTCGTTATTGTCGCCGTCGTCATCGTCGTCCGTGACGTAGTTATCCGAAACGAGGGCGCGGTGGCGATAGGCGGGAAGGTGCTTCAACGGCGGATTCGGCATGAACGTCACGCGGATGTGGGGGGGCATCATCATGATCGCCGGGCCTGAGCCGTTGCCGGACATCTGACCCTTGGGCGTCATCGCGCGCTTCTTCTGGCCCTGGAAGTTCATCGTCCCTTTTTCTCCCTTATTATTATCGTCCGATGTTGAAACGGTCGGGGGGGGGGGGGCTATGCTGTTTATGGTTGGCAGCTGCGGCGAGGGGATAATAATTAGTAATAAAATAGAGTACAACCTAGGTAGAGACACTGCTAATACACGTACGATATTTGGAATAAATAATAATAGAATTGTGCATGATATGGAATCATTGAAAACGAATCAACCCCCTACATCCACATCCCACTAAACAGAGGACCATCATGGCACTTCGTCGACCGCCCACACGGATAGACCTCAAGGCCGATGACGTTGAGGAATACGACAAGGTAAGAGGCGGGCCGGGGGATTCCCAATGATCGCTCCTTGCACGCGCCGTCCTGGCGAGTGAAATTTGTGGTGTTGATTGTTTGAGTTGGTAGTTGGCCTCGGGGAGGGGGCAACTAGGGGCAATATCCATGTCATGACCTTCGGTTCAGTTTACCCATAGTTTAATGACTGCTCCCCTAAACACACTCCAAATACCCCTAATCCGGCCCCTTTGCTTCCTCGACAACTTCGTAGATAATGAAAGAGCGTCGCATCGCCGCCGAGCAGCTTGCCATGCGTGAAAAAATGGGGCACCGGCAGCCGGGGTCTGATTTTGACGAAACTCCACCTTCACTCGTGTCGTCTCGAAAGAAGCCAACTGCAGCGGAAAGGATTGGATATCGAAAGAGCTCCCGTTAAATAGTTTGCTAGGACTGAATGACGAGGATGGGTAGAGAATTTTCCTCTGCAAATGCCTTGAATCCGAAACCGGGTCCATCCGTCTGTTTTATCTTTCCCGGTTTATTTATTGGTTGGGCATTGGATTTTTTGTAAGCTGATTGTGAATGAGCAAAGTCAATGGAAAATTGAATTTAGGTCCAGCTAACTAGTATGGCTTTATTAATTAAAGGCTTCAATCCCATCAATTTATTTCCATCACTGCGCTTCCCCTGATAACAGATCGAGATGCGTCCCTGTAGAATTCATCTGGATGATATCCAAACTCTGGTACTCCTCAAGGCACTGCTTCAGCTGTTGATTCGTGAAACCTTTCCGCAGGACCATGGCCTCGACCAGTTTCAGCTCGATCCGTGTAGATCTGGAGGATGTGGAGTAGTCTCGAATAATGCTGAAGATACGAGAGGTGACATCTTCTCCACCCCACTTGCGTTTGGACGAACCTTGGTCTCCACCAAATCCTTGGTCGCTGTCGGTGAGGCTCGATTTACTCATATGTGTCAAACTTAGGAATCGAATACTAGTGTTAGCCATTCACGGACAGAATAATAATAGATGAGCGTGACACATCACACCCACTCACCGAATGGCCTCGTCGACATCTTCGCGAGCGACGTAGTCTGAGAAACGAAGACGTGCGAGAGCCTGGCTCAATCTTAAAATCGATAATAACTGCCTCGCCGTCATGACAGTTTGATCTCCATTTTTTATTTGCTTGCCGGTAGGAGTTCCCTGCGAGCGCAAACTGACGTAGGCCTCGACAATGTAAGGAGCGACGTCGGTCGGGACTACGGGCTGATGTTTCCTGGCCCGTGAAATGTACTCTCGCAGCAGGCCAGAAGTAACGAGCGTCGTCGGTTGGTCATTTTCATCCTCCTTGTCCTTGACAAGACCAAACTCATCCTCCTCATCGTCGTCCATCGGGACTGTGTCCACGTCGCCACGAACATTTTTCGCATCCGTGCCCTCATTTTGATGGACAAATGTCACGTGTCTAGCAAGCGCCATGTCTCGATCTACATCGGCGACGTCCAGTATTAGAAACATGAGATCAAATCGACTCAGGAGGGAGTTGGGAAGGTTCACATTCTCTGACAGACTCTTTCGACGGTTGTACCTGCCGTAAAGTGGGTTGGCCGCAGCGAGTACCGCCGCGCGCGCATTGAGTGTGGCGACAATTCCAGCCTTTGCTACACTTACGGTCTGCTGTTCCATAACTTCGTGAATGGCAGTTCGGTCGTTCTCGTCCATTCTTCGATGAGCAAAATGTGCCGATGAAAGGTATTCCAAGTGTGAGCCTAGGTGACATTTCATGATTTGCGGCACGCAGTATAACTCACTTGTCAAACTCATCGATGGCACAAATCCCCCTATCCGCCAGGACCAGCGCCCCGCCCTCTAACGCCAGCTCTCCCGTGGTAACATCTTTGGTAATGGCCGCAGTCAATCCCACACCGCTGCTTCCTTTGCCCGTCGTGTAGACACCCCTCGGCGCGATGCTAGCCACGTGCTTGAGCAGTTGACTCTTGGCAACTCCTGGATCGCCCATGAGACAGATGTTGATATCCCCGCGTATTCGCATCCCGTCAGGCAACTTACGCGTGCATCCCCCCACGAGCTGCAGGAGCAACGCCCGCTTAATGTCCTCGTGACCGAAGATTTCCGGTGCGATTGACGAGCTGAGCGTGCCCACCGGATCGTCGCCGTGCGCGATGTCCGCTATCTGCGCGTCCAATCTCGCACGTTCCTCGTCGCTCAGGTGCGAGTTGCCGGACTCGTCGTAGCTTTTCTTGTGGACGATGATGTTCTGCGCCTCGAGAAACGACGTGGCGACGAGACCCGCCTTCATGGCCCTGTACCCCGCCTCTGCAACTCGCTGGGGCAGGAACACGCCGTCGATCGTGACCACATCCCCGGGACAGGCCAGTCGCGTCAGCTCCCCCCGACAATGCACGCTCATGCTACGAGGGACATGTCCCATGGGCACCTGCGACGGCAGCTCCTGCAATTTCAATTCCTGGAACTTAACGAACTTGCTCCCGCGCGTTTGTAGGTGGAGGGTGTCGCCGTTCTTGCTCTGCCGACGACATTCCCCGCTCGGGCATAGCCTCTGGGGGAGGAATTCCCTCTTGTTCGATACCACCTGGTATATCTCGCACCCACACGCGTCGCACGTGTACGTCGCGACTGTGCACGCCGGCTTGACGTCCGACGCCCTGACGATCATCCCCTTTATCGTCACGAGGTGTCCGAGGGCACGGGAGCGTACCTGACGCAACGACCGGCCCTCGACCTCCGACTGCGACGACGGGCCGTCGAGCTTGGACCCGAACGATGACGACGATGTGTAGTACGGCGATGACGGCACGTCGCGATGCTGCACGTGGAAGGGGGGGAAGGACCCCGGACGACGGATGGGCAATATGCGAAGCTCGTACCGTCGCATGAGGAGGGGGGGTAGGTCCTCGGTGGCGGACGTCCCCCCCCAGGGCGGCACGTCGTTATTTCCCCCCGATACCGCCGCGTCGTTTTCGAGTCCTCCCCCCCCCAGGGGTCCATTGACGTCGTCGAGTCCGCCGCCCGCCGATCGCGCCGCCTCCCTCTCCTCCCGTCGCGCCTCCTGCTGCGCGCGACGCTGCTCGGACAGTACGTCGATGCTATCCCTCGCCGGTGCCGCCGCCCCCGACGACGCGCCTCCTCCCCCCCCCCTCCGCCCCATCGAGGGCGTCATCCCGTCCAATATCGAATCGACGACACCGCAGAAGAGCTCGTGGTACCTCGTGGCATTCCCCATCGCGCTCCTAGCGAGCTCCGACCCTCGCACCGCATCCCAGGCGACGAGCTCGCTAAGTGGCACCTCGATGATGAATATCCTCTTCCCGTCCAATCCATCGACGTCGTGGTACGGCATGCGGTCCCTGATCCGACGCAGGTGGGGGGGGTAGCACGGCACTCGTCGTAGGAGCGTCTTGCCCTCGGCGGTCGGCTCGAGGAGGAGGTCGTCGTCGTCATCGTCGTCATCGTCGAGGAGGGCATCGTCCGCTGAGGCCGCCTTTAATATCGTGTGCTCGCGTAGGAAGAGGGCGAAGGTGGCCTCGTCGTCCTGGTAGTTGGGGAGGGGCGCGGCGTTGGGGTCCATGGTTGGGCGTTTCGGGACGACGACCTGTTGCTGCCTCTACTATTCTCTCTAGTAATAGTGGGATATGTTGTGAGGGTGAAGGTGAAGACATTTTGTGATTAGAGGTGTTTGAAATCACCAAGAAAGAATGGAGAAGACTGCGATGACTTCGATGGGGGTGAAAGGTGAGTTTGGAGGACCAGAAAAAGAAATACAGTATTTACTAAAAAATATAAAATAAATATATGCTTTGCATACTCCTTGTTACCAATGCGAAATATGAAGCGCGCCATCCAAAAAAAACACAGAAACTGACCATAAAAAAAAGGTAATACCACCCCCCCCCCCCTCCCTGCCACCCCCAAAATAGAGTTTACTCTCATGTTGTTTTAACTCAGCTGCGCAGCAAAGCAACGATCACTATTTCAGCGTCATAGGGAGTGTTCCCATGACAACATTTCGTAGAATCGGCGTGCGTCCATCGAGTGCACATCGTATCTACTCATCACAATACTCATTTGATTAGACCATCGATGGTCGATCGTCCAAATTTCACCAACCTCGAAGATTCATCGTCATACGACGGATCCTAACCCGTGCAGGGGCATCTCGCTCACCATAACGCCATCCTCGTCGCTATACACGTAAAATCCAGGCACGAATTCCACCCCGCCGAAATTCACATTCACCCCCACCATGCCGGGATGCGTCTTGACGCTCCTGACGGGATGCGTGCCGATCGCCTTCACTCCCACGTCCATATTGTTTATGGTACCCGAATCGCGTATGCACCCGTTGATAATAATTCCCGACCACGAATTCGTCATCGCCAACTTCACGATCTCGTCGCCGAGGAGGGCCGTTCGCTTCGATCCGCCGCCATCGACGATAAGGACGCGACCGTTCCCGGGCGTCGATAGTACGGATCGAACGGACGGATTCGATTCGAAGCAGCTCACGGTCTCGATCCGTCCGTGGAAATTACGCCGTCGGCCGTACGATACCAGTAGGCCGGGCTCGACGACGCACGGCCTGGTGGGACTATCGACGTGGGCGTCGCACAGGTCGGCGAGGGATGGAACGACCGCCGGCGTCGGAGGAGGAGGAGGAGGAGTAGAAGGAGGAGACGAAGATGACATTCGCCGCTGATTTATCGAGAAATCGACCGAATGGCGTGTTGGTCTCTCTCTCTAGGGTGTTGTTTTCGCTTCGCTTAGATGATAATAATATTATGGTCCACTTTTTTGTGTATCCAGAGAGGTATGTACCTAAAGGTGTCGCACATCATTCAATCGAGTTCACAGTACCTAATGACCCCCGGGCTCCCGCCACTTGTTTTGGGAAACCTTCGCACCCGAAACCGTCTGGCCTCCGTCCTGGTCGCCTTCTTCCACAGAATTAAGTTTCTCTCACTTTTTTCCCCGATAAATAATAGCAGGTAAGGAGCAACCACGCCATGATGGATCTATGCGCCTCCATCCCCTCGTCCACCGCGCCCGTCAGCGCGGGCACGTCCGCCACCATCCTATGCTGCATGTGCGCGGCGCCCATATCGCCAAATCCGAGCAACACCTGCTCGAGTTGCCTGGCGTCGACCACCGACGTCACCCGCGGCATATCCACCGAGGCCACATTGCATCAATGTCGCGGATGCAGCCGGTGGCACCAGGCCGAGGGCAAGTGGATAGGGTGCGACCTCGAGAGTCGGGAGCTCATGGCACTCTGCCTCGTCAACGTGGCCGGTCTCAAGAAGAAACGGAACGAGGAGGGGGGGGGGAGGGTGCGACTTGTCGATGCCGCGTGGGTGTGGACCGAGCCCCACTCCATGAGACTTAAGATACGATTGACGATACAACGGGAGGTCACGAGCGGCGGCGCGATATTGCAACAGTCATTCGTGGTAACGTTCGTCGTGAGGAATCAGCAGTGCGTCGAATGCCAGGCGGCGTTCAGGCAGGGAACGTGGAAGAACCTCGTGCAGGTTCGACAGCGCGTGGGGCACAAGCGCACGTTCCTGTATTTGGAGCAGTTGATACTCAAGCACGGCGCGCACAGGGGATGCCTGAGCATCGAGACGTTTAGGGATGGGATGGACTTTTACTTCCCGGACAAGGGAAAGGCGGCGAGGTTCATGTCCTTCCTGGAGGACGTCGTGCCGCTGAAGGTAAGATGCGTCGTTCGTGTCGTTGTCTGTTTTCGTTCCGTTCGTCTTGAATGTGCCTCGAATCCGTTCATGCATTCATCTTCTTCGCAATTCGTCCATCTTGAAATTTTCCCCTCCTCGCCGTGGCTCGGGCTGGTTTTATTTTTTTTACTCGCATTGCCGTTCTTCGCCCTCCTCCCAACAACCAGGTCAAATCCTCCAAGAAGCTGATCGGCACGGACGACAAATCCAACGTCTCCAACTACAAGTACACAAGCCTCGTCGAGATATGCACCCTATGCAAGGACGACCTACTTTACCTCCCCAAGGAGATGGCACGACACATCGGGAACATATCGCGACTCGTCCTCGTTAAGAACATAACCAACGTAATACACGTCATCGATCCGTTAACGGGACAGACGGGAACCATCGAAAGCGACGCATATTGGCGGGATCCGTTCCGTCCGATCATCACGGCCGCAAGGACGAGGCTCACTCGTTATGTCGTCTTGGGGAAGGAGGCCGTGTATCTCGAACGTAACGCGTCGAGGAAGGGAGTGAGCAAGAAACAGCGATCGAAACTGGCGTCGATCACGTCCGCGAGGGAATCGGACCTGGGAACGAATGACTCGACGATAGTGGAGCGCTCGCACCTAGGATATTTGATGAAGGGGGGCGACGTATGCCTCGGATACGACCTGCGGGAGACGCAGCTCGTTGACGACGATGCCGAGGACGCGCGTATGGCCGGTAAGTTCCCCGATGTGGTATACGTGCGCAAGCTGTACGGTGGCGTCGCGTCGGGAGATTCAGACGCGGCCAGGAAGAGGATGTTCCGTTTGCATAGGCTCAAAGTGAAGAAGGGTGACGACGAGGAAATAGGCGGCGGTGGACGTCGTGGCAAGAAAGCCAAGAAGGACGCCGAGACGGATCACATGGACGAGGAAGACTTCATGCAGGAGTTGGAGGCAGACAGGGATATGAGGGCGAGGGTGAATATATACAAGTCGGACGTCGCATCAAAGATGGAGCGGAACAACGACGAGGACGATGACGATGTGAACGATGAAGATGAAGATGATCAGAAGATCACGCTTGATGAACTTCTGGATAATTTGGCGCTGGACTCGAAACCAGACGCGATAGAGGATGCTGCGGTACAGGACGCTATGACTACTTCGGACGAATTTAGTGGATATGTCGAAGGCGCGAGAGCCGCAAAAGATAAAATTGGGTATGTGGGACGAGATGAGGCTCTTGGTGTCAAAGCGAAGGAAACTGCCTTTCCTGTTGAAAGTAATATTTGGGGGGAGGATTTCATGCATAAAAATGGAAAATGAGAGCGTTTAGTGGTGACTTCTCGAGTTGTTATAATGTGACTTTTTTAATGTGATTTCTCTAGAGAGAATCAAGATATAAAATAACCACATTCTTCTGTAACTATGAAGAAGGACCAACATTATCAATTTTTTGCTCTTCTGCTACTGCGGCGTGTTCCTGTTGACGCTGAGTCGTTTGTCGATGATGCCAAAATTCTGGTACTTCGCCTGGTGGAGACGATGCTGTTTACTTCATCCACTTTCTTTTTCGATCTGTCACTTTCTCTCTTTGGTGGTAATTGGTTTTGTTCTAGTTTGGTGGATGATGCTCTTGTGCTGCGCACCCCCAATTTCGGTGCTTTCGTAGCATTAGAATTATCAATGACGGTGGTCTTAGACCTCGTCCGAGAAGTGAAGGAAGAATCACTACTCGCTGACTCATTTTCCTTCCTTTTTAGCGAAGAGCTTTTCTTCGATGATGCCGACTTTTGCGTTGCTTTCAACGATTTCACCTTTTGGTCAGTTTCGGAAACCTCGGTTTCTGCTACCATTTCGACTGCCTTGGCATCAGCTGTTGCGCCTTCCACAATCACACCCTCGGGCACAACAGGCAAGGACGGATGCTTATTCACTCTTAAACGCCTTGTCGTAATGGTCGTCGGAACTCCAGGAGATGGACCACTGTGCTCAGTATTTGGAGTAGAGTTTTGTTCTTGCAGTGAATCATCATCTAGTTCTGAATGAGCAGATTTACTGAGCTCGCTAATGGGAGTGTCACGTACAACTTGGATGAGCGCAGCCTTGAGAGAACGCGTCTTGTCTCTTGTCGATCTTCGTCCAGAGCTTGATGGAGATTTTGGCTTTGGCGTGGAACTGATGCTAGCAGAAGCATTATCTTGCTTGAAAGAAACTGATGCAGCTTTGGATTTCAAAAAGTCCTCGCCTACATCAGCATAATAATTGTCGGCCCCCTGCACATCTTCCAATATGGGACGATTATCGAGATGGTTTTGCACACATTTAACCAGATCCTTCTTCCGCCATCCTTTTTTGATGGGAACATTCAGTTCATACAACTTTTCCCGCAACTCCATAAAGGTCCATCTAGAGATATCTTCACGGTCATCATGTTGAATAGTTTTATCTCCGGCTACAGTTACGGACTCCACCACATTATTAAGCTTGGAAACCTCACTGATGTGTGATAAAATATTCTTAGTCGTCAATTGTGTTGTGTCAGCATTTGTGTCTAATGTGACTGTTGCTTCCGCATTTGTTGCGTGTTCCAAAAGAAAAGCTGGCTCCCTTTCCACTTCTCTACCATCTGTATCTACCTCTGCTTCGACAGCAGCATCTCCGCGCTCACTGATTCGCGAGTCTTTTGGGGTGGTAACAGCACATTCTATCTCGCTCATGCTTGTGTGTTGACCAATAAAATCATTCTTGAAAGATCTTTCATCAACAATCAATGACAAATCACTAATCCTTATTTCTCCTGAATCAACTGAAAAAGATTCATTGTCGGCAATTTCGTTCGTATCACGCAACCGTAAGGAAGTTTCTGTTGCAAATTCGAATTCTTGTGCCGCAGGATCACTCTGATCCTGCTGAAAAATATTGGGCGTGGCAACAAAATCTGATCGCATGATAGCATCCTCCCGATCGTCTTCTTGGGTGTCGCCTCCAAGTAATGATGCCCTACTATCGTCATCTGAGGCTTTTTGGACGGATGGAATGCAAGCATCCATAGTGGCAGGGTTATAATAATTATTATCACCTCCAACTTCTACTTCTTGCAGGGTAGTGGGTCCATCGGGAAAATAACCTGCATTAATATTTTGAGTGCTGATGATCTCACCTCGCTCTTCTTCTGTTAATGTGTCATCAGGTACGTAACCCTCATCAATGGACGTATTTTCAGTCAGCCTGGGTGCTGCTGCCCCCTCTTCTTCTGTTTTCTTCATTTTTTCTGGGCGTTCCTCTTCTGTGAGCTCAGCATCCGGAATATACCCATCTAGATATCTGATGGTGCGAGCGGTCTCATTCTGTTCCCGTGTTCCGCACTCTTCCTCAGTTACCTCGGCGTCCGGAACGTAGCCATCATCGGTATGTCCAGTTTCTTCGGCCAGCTTTGTACTGCTATCCTCTCCGTTGTGATCTGAGTAGGAGTGTGCATTATCAAGATACTTCGCATCCACCTGCACACTACATGATTTATCGATGTCCATACTGTCACCCTGGCTTGTATTGCCATAATTCTCCCTGTGGTTTGCGTTCATCGAAACATGGTCAGCACTCGTGTCATAGATAGAATGACGATCACTTGCTTCTGGTAATTCATACCTCACGTATTTTGAATGGGACTCAATTTGCTTGGACCCCTGGCGTTGGCATGAAATTGCCGCTACGACCAAGACAGAGGGTTTTCCATGATCAACTTCGCTCTCATCAAATAATGGCGTTCCCTCTTTAACGCCATCAGCGCCATTAACCATCTGTTCTTCCTGTAAATCAACTTGGTCATCGCGCTTCTCATCCTCAGTATCAATTGATGCCTCAGCATAAATACGCTTGTCCTCCTCGGTGTCGATGGATTGTTCATCATCAGCCATAATTATGCCGTCTGTCTCGGTAGTGTCATCGTCTGATGAGGTTTCGTTGTCTTCGAAAGCGTCCTCGTTGAACTGCAATTGACCCTCTGTCACTTCTTCATCTACCTGTTCAGTCTTGTCTCGCTCTTTTTTTGTCTTTTGCATTGTCTGTTGTAAAAGATTGTGTGGACATTCCTCTATATCATTCACGTCATCAAGCACCTCCTCATTGGCATCCTCTGTGCCAGGAGTTAAGGAAGTTTCAATGTTGGCCCTCTCATTTCTTTCAAGTACCCCTGTTCCTAAACAATGGTTGCCTAACAGCTCAGCCTTTACTTCAATCATGTCATCCACTAAACGACCTTCATTATGACGGCCACTCTGCTCCTTAATCGCCGCCTCTTTCTCATTCCCACGGACCTGATCATCCATCGTTTGGCAGCGCTTTTCGGTAGTTGCGGGAATAATAAATTGATGTACTGCCTCAGGGAGCACTCTGCCATCAATGAATTTATCTTCGTCACTTTCGCTATATCCTTCTTCTTCTATTTCAGAATTTTTATTTTTGGCACTTAAGTTTTCCGCCGCCTCATTGATGATATTTGTCTCATTTAATTCTTCGACAGATGACGCATCATACTCCTCCTCATCCTCAACATCGTCTCCGTCATCGTCCTCCTCTTCGTCCTCCTCATTCTCGTCCTCGTTGTCCTCCTCGTCTTCGTCTTCGTCCTGGCTTGATAATATCTCAATCGTATAATCCTCTGGTGTCTCGTCATCCTCACCTTTAAATGCCTTAGCCTCGATTTCATCTTCCACTTCGTAGTCGTCAGACTCACTATAATTTCCTGTATATTGACGAGTGTGCCTGGGATAAGACACACCGCATTCCTCGTCATCATTTTTATTGTCTTCAATGGATTCAGTGCCCAAAGCCGATGAGGAGTCTGAATGCTCGAGGTCGATCACACTATTATATGTTTCCTTATCTTTCTTACGAGTATGATCAATATTGTCAACCCCGCACATTTGATAATTTTTCTGGGCCAGTTCATTGTTTATGGGTTCTGCAGTAGTCCGCTTCGGCTGGCTTGAACCTTCCGCGTCCATGTTCTCAACTTGTGTGGGCGATTCATCCTTCTGAAAGATATTGTCTCCTTCCTCGCCAATGATGTATTCATTCCAAGACGAATACAAGCTTCTTGCTGCAAGGATTTGATGAGCGAGCGAGTTAGAATCATTGGCGCCCCAGACCACATTCTCCAATTGAGGATCATTTTTTGCATCCGACAATGATGTGGCAATGACCAACGCTTCATTAGTAGAATATGCTCTAGGCAATAGAAATTTGAGCACCGTTCGTCGAACTGCATCCTTGACGCAAAGCATTTCGTGTTCAGCTCGTTTCTTGTGATTGCGGGAGAGTGACAAGTTTGAAAGCAAATTCTCCTTCGCCTCCAAGACGACGTTAGCCAAGTAATCCAATGCACATTTTCGGCCCAGTGCACCCACGCAAATGTTTGCCAACGTTGCTCCTCCCGCATTATCGTTCCAACCATCTTCAAACAATACGCCGTTATCATGCATATTCTCAAATAGTAAAAAGTAACAATGGCGCTTTGATGAATCGTCAATGCCTGAACAATCTTCCAGGATGCGGGATAACTTGGAAGCCTCAGGTAATCTGTTAGAAGTAAGGAGGGCACGAGTGTATATGACTATTGGATGCGGCGGAGCAGAACGGCTGCCGGTGGAAGAAAAATATTGACCAGAAATGAACTTGCGATTCATCAGTTGATGCTTCAATTGCGGATTCGTCTTGTCCATGAAGTCTACCACATGTTGCGCATCATGTATTATGAAATTATGTTGTGGAAGAGAGGAGTTATCATTCTCATCGTCTTGATCTTGGTTGCTTTTCAACGGTAGACGCAGGCGATTGTAGACTACGGAATAGTTCAAAATTGCATCGGCAATTTCAGCGACCAGATTGGCCAGTGGTGTACTTGTTAGATTGGCCAGATTAGCCAGTATTCTGGACGAGAAGACGAATACCACAAATCAGGTTCGACATCAAAGCAGTCGAGAAGATAAACAATAATCAAATAATTCTCACCCAGCATCTACAAGTAACATATCTACAATTTCGCTTACGCTAGCCCGAGCGCGCAATTCCTCATGCATCCTTTCCTCTCTCAAACATGCCCTGTCATCATCGCCCAATTCCAAACCATCCAAGACAATCCACTCTCCCAATTCATCTATAACACATGCTACTATACCACTCAATATTGATTTCTTGGTGTTGTAATAGTTGCTAATGCTCATCATTGGAGGAAGAGAAGCGCAGATATTTTCCTTCAGAAACCTGATTTGCTCGTCTGCGGTCAGTGTGGTATTGATAGGCGAAGACAGGAAGGAGTATGCGACCGAATACCCAAGTAAGGGCAACCATGCAATAGACTTGGGCACGCCACCAACGGACAGTACCTCGGGGCGATTACTCTTCCTTCGTTTGTTCGATTGATTCATACAGCCACCATGATCTTGAGAATCAACACCTGCCGCCTCCACGGTTGCGAAACGAAAAAATGACGGCAATTCAAAATAAAGGCGGAACGGATTTTGTTCGCATCGATCCTGAGAGTAGGAATATTCATCGAAATAATCACGCAAGCTATCGGGGGAGAGAGACGCTTTTTGGAGGAGCATTTGCCACATGACTCCGGCAGCATCGTAATACTCCTCCTCTACCACGGTATCAGTATCGTAAATTTTAGCACCCGTTTTGCTTAACAGCTGCATCGTGGACTGGTGCCAATTATCCAAAACTCCAATCAAATGATCTCCGGGGTGATAGTCATCATAATCAGGCGACGACCCGTCATGATCATCCGAACCATCCTTATTTGGGACCGCTCCCTCAATAGCAAGCCCGAACAAAATTTCTTTGGCGAGCCAGACCATGTACCGACCATCCGCGAACGACTCATCGTTGTCCTCTCCGTGCTCCCTCCAAAATTTGATCGCATTGATGTTAGATCCCACTCCCACCGTCGCCATGGCGGAGGAAAGCCATTGTTCCGCCCGCTCCTTCCATTGCTTCTCGGACTCGTAACGCGAGGGGTCGGTGGAATCGGTGAGGGGGGGTGAATTTAGATATTTATGGTAGATATCCTGATGAGACGACTCGGTCTCGTCCGACTTGGACGACCTTCCGACGTGGTTTGTCAGCAACTCGTGCAGCGATATTGATAAGGAATCAGCGAGTTTGGCCCCAACCGCTAATGCGTCGCTCTTGGTTGTGTTGGAGCCCTCCAAAGTGACGTGGCTTCGTTTGGGGGACAGTATCATTATTGTGTCGAACGTTGATGTTGTGTGCTTTGGTCGGCTCTCTTCAATCCATCTTCACTCTTGAGAGCCAAGCAATTTGGGGGAACCCAGAATAATATTACCTAATTTATGTGCCTACCAATTTATTTTTTACACTGATTGCTCGTAAAAAAATGTGTATTATTTCGTACTTACGCGTAGCAAATCAGCCCGAAACCGGCGTGTGTTCCCTCTCTTCATCGAATTCTTGCGACAGGTTGGATGCAGGTTCTCCATGCAACAGAGGTCGAGATCCAAAGAGAACATGTCGAACGTTCCACAACAATCGCCAGTGGCGGGGAGCAATGATGGCGTCGCCGCACCAAACACGAACCCCGCGGCGGCGTGGATGAATCAGATGAGCGTGAACCATACAATCAACCCTATGTACATGAATCAACAAAACCCGCTCCCACATCAACATCAAATGCAACACCCACAAGTGGCTATGGCTGAGCAGCAATTGGCGGGTCTGGTCAACAGTGGCATAAATTCCATGACAATGTCTATTCAACAGCAACAGCAGCTTCAACAACATCAAAAACTACAAATGATGCAGCTGCAGCAACGATTGAAAAAGCAGCATTCTGGTGGTTTAGCGGATCAAAATACCAGTGACATTACTGGCCTTAATTATCAACAAACTCAGCAGCTTCACCAACATCAGCAACACCAACCGCCACAGTGGAATCCACAACAGTTGCAGCAAAATTATCATCTCCAACTACAGCATGAGGGGTACCGCCACCACCAACAACTGCAACAAACCCAGCAGCAAATGATGCAGTTTCAAATACAGCAACGTGAGTGAAGCTTATGTGTACAAACTGATCCCATGATCCGAGCGATAAGGAACTCTTTTCTCCTCTTCTATTTGGGGGAGAGATGGTTCAACAAGTTGACGTCTTTTTCCTTTGCTGCGACTTTTACAACGTCCGCCGTTCGGTTCAACTGCAGCAAAATGCCCCTAACAAATATTTGCTTCGTCGCTTAGGAGAGAAAATGAAGCAGCTACAACTGCAACAGTCTCATCAGCTGGAGCAGCAGACTCAAATCCGAATGCAGGAGTCACTTCAGCAGCAACAGCCTCAAGGCCAAATGATACCCTCTCCACAGCAGCAGCAGCAACAACAACAACAACAACAACAACAACAACAACAACAAGAGCAGCAACAACAGCCTGATGCCAATCAGGCTCATGTCATGCAGCAGCAGATGCAAGCTCTGGAGGAAAAGAAGCGGAGATATTCCATGCAGCTTCAGCAGTTACAGATTCAGCAGAATATTCTCGCCCAGCAGCAGCAGCAATTGAAAAGGTCAACATCTGCGTCGAGTCAACAGAGCCAACAGCAAGCTTCTCAGCAGCAACAGTTTCCTTTCAGCCGATCAACATCGACATCAAGTCAACAGCCAGAACGACAGTCATCATTTCGCGTGGGTCCCGGGACTCCATCCTCATCTCCGTTGTATAAGCCCAATGCAGTCTCGAATTCTCTCTCTCTGTCCTCGACCCAGTTCCCCCAAAGCGGGCCTCAAACCAACATCCAATCATCTTCGTCGGCGTGGGAGGATTTGGCCTCCGTCCTGAACGTCACATTTGACGAGAATGTTTCTACGTGTTCTCATTTAGGGGATACAAAAACCAATGCGTCGGAACATTCAACAACTTCTCAACGTTCGTCCCATCAAGAAGAAGCGCCAATTGCAACTCCATCCTGCTCCACGGGCAAATCTAAACCCACTGGCGAAAATGCCGCTACTAGCAAACCCATGGCTAAAAAGACATCTCCCCAACGTGCAGTCGTGGCAAGGCAGCGCACATCTTCGCTCACTTACGAGAAATCTGCACAACTTGCATTGGCATGCACGACGGAACAAAAGATTGTTTTCGTCGCAAGGCAATGCTTGGGTCCAGGTGGATCGAATGGATTCCAAAAGTGTACTTCTACAATGCAACGGATCAAACGGCAAAGGGCACGGGCGATAAAGCACAAAGAGCTGGGTGGGTCCACGAAGGAAGAGGAAGAGGAGAGGCTCAAACTCGACACTTTCAACGCTCGTATTGCAAAGAGGATGCGTATGGAAATGACGCAGGGCTTACAGTATTGTAACATGATGTCTGATATCATTCGCACTATATTGGAAGACATTGATCCATTGAATCCGGTTTTGCTCGTTCAGCCCCCCCACATCGCCTCCTCCAGGACCCAACCACTCACAAAAGAGGATGAACACAATAAATAGCACTTTCATTATATATGCGTGTTGTACTTATTTTTTGCCTGGCGCGTTTTTTTGCATGTAGGCGGAAGCAACAGAGCAACGACGAGTGGAATGCTTTCTTGTCCCTTAAAGAAAGATATATCAGTTGCATCAGAGTAATCTCGACCCCGCGAATGTATGGTAACAGAGGCAGAAAAAGACATATTCGCCAGTGTCGTTTCCACAAAAATTCCGCTGTTACAACATCCCTCCTCCGTTCGCAGTATGGTCTACAGGTGGAGAGCGTTGGGGAGCATCTCGCGTAGACGCGCCTGAGCCATCTGAATGACCGATACGATGCGCCGATAGTAGAAATGTCTTCGGATTGAGCTCAAAGTACAAGCGATCTCCCTCGATACGATAGATACCCCGATGGCCTAATCATTGTCCCATAGTTCTTTGGCCGCTCGTATTCCAGATAGGTAGGCTCCATGAACGGAACCGCGGTAGTCGGCACTGGTATGTTCCCCGGCAAAGAATAATACCCCATCGACCGGTTCGGCCGCCACCTTGAAATCCTTGCGCGTCGCGCCGACCTTGTTGTAGCTGTAGCTACCCCGGCTGTATACCTCTTGGCCCCAGCGAGTGACTAGCAACCTCGTTGGATCTGGAGCGTTGGCATCGAATACGTCGCGCAGAATTCGCATCACCTCCGCCTGGACGTCTCGATCCGATTGGGCCTCCACCGCCCTGGCATGGTCGCCGAGCGCCACCGTTACGAGGATATTACGCCCGGTGAATAATTTGGCATTGAGGAAGTAGGAATACTCGCCGGGAGCGTCGTGACAAACGCCGAAGTATTGCGTCGTCTCCGGCCAGAAGCACGCATCGAAGGATAAAATAACCTTGTTCACTAGGCCGCTACCCAATCGATGCAGGGCCCGAATCTTTGGATCGGGCAGCGGCGGGTGGAACTTGACATCGCCTGCCTGTAACACGCCGATGGGCAGGGTGCAAATGGCGAACTTGGCCTTATACGTGCCGCGATTCGTCCTTATCAGCACCCCGCTCCCCTTCCCATACTCGATCGATTCCACCGCGACGTTCATATCGATCCTGATCCCACGCGATATATGTTGCAAGAGTTGAATGTATCCCCCATCGGGAAATAGGGCATCCCCGCCCTTATATTCCTTGTCGTCGTCATAATACCATGCCGATAGCTGACTCGCGGGTGCACCGAAATCGTATTCCAAGTAGGACGACAGTTGAAATCGTATCAGGGGCTTGAGTAAATTCTTCGTCCCGGCCGATCCCTCCAATGCACGACGCAGGGATAGGTCCGAGTTTTTGCCGTTGGCATATTTCTCCGCCCCCCGTAGCATCCTTAAGAATTCCCCCTCGGCGTCTTCCAATTCATCGTGTCGCATCTCCTCTCCCCGTGCGTTATACATGATGATGTTATCGTCGTCGGTCCGATACGTCTTCGCACGACATTGCTTGGCAATATCGACGAGCGGATTGTTCTTCATCCCGTGTATCCAAGCCGCGCCGAGGTCGATTACGACGTCTGGGAACGAGGATGCATCCGAGTGGATCCGACCTCCGATCCTATCCCTACCCTCGATGACGATGACGTCGTATTTGCCCCTACGGCGAAGCTCGCGAGATGCGGCGAGTCCGGAAATGCCGGCGCCCACGACGATGACCTCGGTCGTGGCGATGATTGGCCCGTCGCGACGACTCATGGACACAAAAAGAATAAAAATCAAGCCAGCAACGCGGCGCTCATCTCGCGAATGGAAAAATACCAAGTATGCGGCAAGGATCAAAGCGCAGGTTGGCCTTCTCATAATTAATTGTTCAGCGAGTGGGTCGTGTGTCTGTCTGTCCCTCGCCACAAAAATGCTTCTCTCAGGCAGTACCATCACCGTCTCCCGCTCGTCTCAAGTTCCATCTCT